>JAHZMV010001328.1:0-17749 GCA_027743765.1 Coecobrya sp. COE2 | reverse complement strand
ACTTTTCATACTCATTATCATCCTATTCGCAAATCTTAGCCTCTGCATTGCAGTAAACGTATAGGTTGAATATGTTGAATGAAAATTCCATATATCTTGACATTTTACGTAATTTTATGCACCATTTTCTGGAAAATGCACATATATAATTTTCCCCAGATCTTGAAGATTCATATAAATGGTTTAGTTTGTCTACAATCTGATGTATATTTAATGATAACATAATTTTACTGTAAAAAATAATCATACTGGATAACCCAAATATCTGCTAGACTATAAGGTAGCATCCGATGGTGATATTTAGATTTTGCATCCCCCAACTCCCGGAAAACAAACAGTGATTTAATCATGTGTTTTCTTTGGTTTTCACAGGTATACAACACACAATTGTGGCGAACCGACTTACATCTTTGCAGCCAGCGAATAACACAAACCAATGAATCTACAGATTCTCACATAACATTGAATCATCTCTCTTTCAAAATATTGTTCCACGCACTACTTTGCGTGCTCAGTGAACAAAATTAGCAGAGATAGTTGTAGATAGAAGAGAAAAACAGTCCAACTTTATTTATTTGTTTAGATAAAGACATATATACGGTTATGCATCATACGTATATTATAATCTATTCGCATCATCATCATCACAGTGCTGGTAGTTTGCGCAAAGAAAAACTACTAACAGCGTACATACAGCCATTTCTTGAATAAACAGTTATACATACGTTTCCAGTAAAATTCCATCTTTTGCTCTCGTTCGAAACTTAGTTTATTTTCTTCAAAGATAAAGTTGAATAAGTTTCCCCTATGATTATTTTCGTGAAAGTGGCGAAGAGTAAAGTTTTGGGAAGCATTAGCAAAGATGCATGAGACCCAAAGGAGCTTAACAAGAGGACTAGTGACGACCAAAATCCTGCTCCTGTCATCATTTTGTATGCCAAGCTTATGCTTACTATCGTCGACTCCTTCATCCAGCCTAAAAAACGATACTATTTGTACCACTGACGCCGCCTCTGAAGTCGTCCCCAGTAGTATCAACAGTGCTAGTACTTACACTTCAGCTGCTAATATTGAAAGCACGAACAAGTCTTCTTACCTGACAAAAATTATTTTACTCTCACCGGTTGCACAAGAAGAGAAGGAAGGTGGTGATCAGGATGATATTATCTTTGCACCAATTACCAACCAGGAAAGAAGCGAAACCGACACATTCAACAACAACAACAACATCAGATGCAATATCAGCTATTTAATATTCTTAAGATAGCAAAGAACTGCCGCACAGCAGTACATTATTGTCATAACTTACTTTTCGGAGTATACAATGCTATTAACTGCCTACTTAGGTATTATCTCTGTCTTTGTATTCAAGTCCTGAAACACAAGGAAAATCTCATAAATTGTGATATAACAAAAAACTTGGGTGCTCCTATGTTCCATGTTTCTCTCTTGACGTTTCCAACAATACGCAGTATACATTTTTTGGACAGCATTTCTTCGATAAACTCTAAGTCAGCAAAGAAAAAGGTTGCTGCTGCTGTGAAGTGAAAGCTCATGAAATAGTGAAAAGCTGCTCCTGAAGCCCTTTCATTCTTCCATCTATTTTCTGAGAAACATTGCTAATTATAAAACATTACAGGATTATTGGAAATGCGGAGAATGAAAAACTCAAACCTTTTTACTTAAGATATCAAAATGTAATTAAAGTGAATGCCTTCATCTGCATTATGTTAACTAAATACCATGTACATTTACTGTAAATATTTATGCATGGTCGCACTCTACTACTGTTTCTATTCTAATCATATTGAGCCTGCAAGAAAGGAGAATTTCAACAAAAAGTAACCATTTCCTATTCATCATACTATTACAAAGAAAAAAACTTTTCCTTAAATAGTTGCGAAACTATATCAGAAAAAGTGTAGTTAAAAGAAACTTTTCCCAATTCATGATAGCTTTTTTATACGAGAACTTTGTCAGAAGGCAACCGATTCAGTGAGATACGACTTTAGAATTTTTATCAAGTTTACTTTTACCTGTGTGTATAAACTTGTGTATCCTTATTACTACATCCATACAAGAAACTTACTTTTGAGCAAAATCTTTAGAATATTTTAATGAACGCCGGGTATTCATAAGGTATATATTATGTAAATGTAGAGCTGTCTTACTGTCTGCTGTACTGGAGAAATTTCTAGTGTAAGTTGCGAAAAGTAAAATAATGTCCTGTGAATAACAAATGCCCAAGTACATTGTAAAATATTATATTATTAAAGTTGTATTTTAAAATCCAATTATACGGTTACTATAAATCAAGCTCAGCGTGAAAGCGTCTAGTCAAATCGCACCGGAATAAAACTGCTGTGAAATAAACGAAATGTCTTTGAAAATAACACGGTATATAGTATAAAAAGGAAATATTAAAAAGGTGAATTATAAATAAGTTGTGTGTAAATAAATAAAATCGACCTAGTTTGACGGACGACGGAGCCGAACCGAGCTGGCTTACAGATGCGTAAAACTATTATATCCGCTTTGAACTCCACAAGTTTAGCTGCAACGGCCACAGTCTCGTATTGTGACTCGTTGCAGTTTGATTTACAAAATCAGGGCAGAAACTATTTATTCAAGGTAGAGTTTATTTATTTGACTTTTTAAACTTTATATTCATATCAAACTATACTTGTATAAGCGTTTATAATTAGGCAATATTTCAATTTTTTTTTGAAAAGTGTACGCATAATATATTTTACGATATGATGTTCGGGATAATTAATCATAAATCGATTAAGAAGTATGATTTTTCTTATTATTTCCATCAGAAAATATTCAACATGGTTGGGAACAAGCTCCTTCCGATATTAGTCGCCGCATGTGCCCTATTACCTATTTTAGGACCGGTTGTAGCAGAAGAACTGGTTTCGCTACCCCGTCACCCTCCGTTAAGGTATTTGAAACTGCGTCTACATATATGACCGATTTATGCACATTATGAAAAGTGAAAGTAACGTAGATGAATTTTGGTAAATTAATTTGGCAGAATAAGCTCAGATTTGAGTGAGAAGGCCGCACTAGATCTCTTAATTAGTAAGGATAGATACGATAAGCGACTGCTACCACCGAGTAAAGGTAAGATGAAATTCCCTTAATCATTTCAACATTTCAGCCCCTACTTTCAGTTTGCACATTTACTTTTATATCTTACATAATGCGTTAGCTCAAACGCTCAATTTCCATTTCAAAGTTCTATATTTACGCGTAGCGGTAGGCAACTTTTATTTCTTTTGTACTGGACAACTTCATTTTGCACTGATGTCGCAAACTACCATTTTCTAATGCACATGCATTATGTAATTCACTATTCTCGTTCAGCTAATGCAAACTTAATGACATGTAATATTTTCCTGCAAGACAGCCATAAAAATAACTAATACCCATAATAATTTCTTTTATCATGGCTATTAAAACACAGCAAAGTGAGCTCAGTCGCTTGCAAATAGTATATACCTATGTTAAAAGATTGCCTATATACATACAACATACGAGACCACTTTTATATTGTATTCTGTTTCCTCATGTTTTCAGATGATCTGCCTGTGAATGTGAGTGTATTACTCCTAACATTAGCGTCGCCTGACGAGTCATCACTGGTAATTCATGAAATTGTATTTTGCAAAAAAATAGCTTTCATCTTCAGTGCAATAATTCGCTTTCCGTTTCTTCTTCTATTGCGCCAAGTATTGTATGCAACACACATGTTACTACACATATTAAGTTTGCTTACACAATACAACAACATGAGCAAAAAAAGGAGAACAAGAAAAATTAATGCTTTTCATTTAATGGGGACTTACAACACCCCAGCGTGTATTAAAAAAGTGTTCCTAATGATAACGTTCCATCTCCCTTCTTCCTCTCACTCACTCTTTCTCTTGTTGGCAATAATTTTGTAGAAATATGAGGTAGAGTTTTTACTACACCTGGTGTGGATGGACAAGAGGTTGAAACATGAGATCTACGACTCTGTGTCTGGGACAGCACCACCTTATATCGCTGATGTTCATGAAGCGATTCCTATGCGTTACAATCCAAGGAGAAAACCATATTTGGACGCTCTACATCACTGGGGACGTGTTTGGGTTCCTGATGTCTACTTTGTCAAACATGGAGACTTTCGGTCGAATCTCGATCCCGTCAATGTGGCGCTTAGAATATTTCCAAATGGCACCGTGTACTTTACTACGAGGTACGCATATTAGTGTTTACAATGAACTGTATGATAGCTGATGCAAAATATTTACGCAAGTCTTACATTCATTTTGTTCGTATTGTACGAAAAAGTGTGGAAGTTGTATTTTTTGCACTCTATGTTAGGAGATTACCTGTGGGGATAGGATGTAATATTGTATTCATTGTTGATCGTATTCAAAATGATGATGAAAATGTTTTTTTTCTGTCTTTTCCTATTTTTTATGCAGTACGCCATCTTATACTCTCATGTCAGGGGAACTTAGCTATTTTCCCTTTTGATGATCCCGTTTGCACCTTTGCTATTGAGAGCAGTAAGTGCATATTATATGGCAGGCTGTATCTTTTTTTTGTACAGAACCGACTTTCTGAAAATGATGTAAATGCCTCTCGTTTATTTCATACCGTTAAGTTTGTGTGTACGTGTTTGTTTCTAGTATCTCACGAAAAAGATGCCTTGGAGTTTAGATGGCAAACGGATGCAGGTGTTCTGAGAAAGTCTCCTAATCTCACTTTTCTCAATGCCTACTTGGCGCAGAATGAAACGAGTTATTGTGAGTCCTCTCACTGGAGAGGTAAGTTACGACATAGCAAGTCTGATGGTGATAGCGATGTTGATGATTATTACCTTGTATTTTCCTCCATTACCACAAATAGCCTCATTTTTTTGCTGACGATGCTGTTTTTTTGAATTTGCATCTTCCTATGTACAACGGTTTGCTACATATCTCTCTTTTACTTTAGACTCATATTACCCCACAACGGAAAACCAACATTTTCATAAATTATTCTGATGATGAATTTCAGCAATACTTTCCGTTCCACTTTGCCAGTGGTCTCCAATTTAACAGCGATGAATATTTGGGACGGGTTCTCCATGTTCTTTATCTATGCATCACTTCTTGAATTTGTGTTCGTCAATTATATAGGGAGAAAGCGACCTAGAAGACCTTATGAGCCCGGTGATCCTCGTTCGTCGGCGCAGGTGTGTAAAATGCTGGATTTGCATTCTTTATTTTTTCTTGTAATCTCGCTAAATTGTAGATAACTAGTAATCCATAATACAGAGATATAATAGTGTTTCCCTGCAATATATTATACTTGCAACCTAAAAGCATATTTTAAGCTTTCTCCAGCTTGGTGTGCAATTTTCCTTTTTTTGTATTTTCGCAACGGTAGACAAGCATTACATGAATAAATGCAAAAACAAAAATGTAGTGTGTTTGTACCCAGTCGTCCTTATTTTATTTGTTCAACAAAATGTTGCACACATTTCCGTTGTTATCTCTGTGAATTTTAATGCAGTGTGTAACTGAATTCATAAGCTTACTTGCTCGCTTGCTTTCCCAATTCACCATCCTTAGTTTAAGAAAACGGCATCACAGATTTACCGAAGAATTTTACATTTTCCTATTTGGACGTCACCACCACTCACTCACAGTCAACATACTGGATTGGGTTGATCCCAAAAATGGTTGTTTATTCCGATTGAGTAAAGAGGTTCTTGGAATTCCAAGACGGCCCGAAAAAACCTTCCCAGTTAAACGGATCCTAGAAAAAAGGAGAAAATGTATTAACTGAACCGTGAGAAGCTACTTAATACTTCAAAATAATAGGCGTGTATTAACCTAATATCTCTGGTTAAGGATGTCAGTAGAGTATGATGAAAGCGCAGTGTGGTGTAAAATGCACATTCGTATGTAGCAAAAAGCACACATCGACGATTATTATCATCGGGTAGTCATAATGCGAATGGGAAAAGATGACGATCAATGAGTCGTCTTCATTTTCAAGCTCTATACACAAAGGGATAAGAGGAAGCGATGAGATAGGAAGGAGGTAGGATGAATTTGGAAAGGCGGAAGGAAAAGGTTATCTCCATTAGTGCTGACTCTCCGCGCGACTACAATCAGCTTGTAAGACGAGCTATTCAGGTGTAAAACCTTAAATGACGTGAATGGAAAGACCGACATCGTGGCAGAGAGATAGCCAGAGAGCCATAAGTATTGCCTATGTAACATATTACCGTATACCATGCCTATTAGAATCTCTCTATTCCCACGGAGCTTGTTCTTCTTTTTAGTTTGTTCATCTAAAATGGGTCCAAGAAAGAAAGAGAAAAGAGTATGTTTCCTGATCAAATGACTCTCGTTTTCTTCACAAACGATCAAAGTGGGAAGGAAGAAGAAGAAGAAGGAATCCAAAAAATAACGATGACATTGCATTGGCCCGTGCTTTATCGTACAGCGAAAAGAAAAATCATGTGGGGAGCAGAAACGAAACGTATTCTTTCTTTGGCTTCCTTTTCTAGTTCCTATTCAAGTTATACCTATACCTTAACAAACACAAGTCGCTAGTATGCACAGTGCAACTGTTTTATGTCCATTTCCTTCATCCACCATGAACAAAAAGAACTGACATAAACATAAGTCTAACGCGGAAGAAATATGTATGGCATCCCATTTCTCAAGTTTTCCGATTAAAAGTATTAGAGGTTGTAAAATAAAAGGTAGAAAAAAGTTTCTCTTCGTGCTATATACGTACTTAAAGTTAATTTTGAGTTCATGATGACGACAAAGCATTCTTACAAAGAGTGCATTTTGTAGCAAGGACAGCACCTGCCTTTCCCTTTAAAAGCAATATAAAATATATAAAATAACTTCAAAGGAGAAATAAAAAACCTCCAAAATTTGTCACAGAGGTACTTCAAATAAAATGGCCAGGGAAATCTGAAAGGTAATGGTTATAGCTATGAGTTAAATATGCACGTTTCGTGAGATCCTGTCATTATGTCAAAAAGTGAATACTCGCACCAGGACATCAAAAAACTGAAATGTTCCACCCTGCAATCTGACAAGCTTCAAACTAAAATTGCCTACCAATTCAAATGGTGATGAGCAAAATAGAAATTAGCTAAATAAGCTCTGTACATAGTATACAGTTCAGGCACACTTGTTCTACCTATTCAACTTGATGTCTGTGATTCCGTATTAAAATGTCTGTTATATTATCAACTAATCTTTCCTTTGTCTGTGTTGTAATTTGTGATGCAATGTGGCTAACCGTTAAATGTGTATGCATTTTAATTACAATATGTGTGTGTAACTTATTACTTTCCAATACTTTTCCGTTTGCCAAAAAATCAGTTGGTTCCTTTTCATTTAACGAGTCTTATATTTCATGTTATAATTTCTATATATATTTTATATTCCATTTCATTTCTATTCCAATCTCAATTAATAGTCTATACTGTCAATGTTCCAAAGCTTAAGTTCTTGGTCTAGTCCATATTTCATTATCGTGAGACTGCTTATTGATTATTTCAAAGAAATATTTTACAAAATCATATAAAAGTATATTTAACGATCTTCAAGAAATGAGAAGAAAGTATGATTTCAACGAGGCGAAACCCATTTAATTTATTCCAGTTGAACCAGAAGGCACAGGAGGAAGATCAAATGGAATCACCCATGGGTCCACAAGCTGGCAACAATCCTACAGACATTGTTGCCTGTGCCACTTGCCCATCTCCAACGCATGCTGCTGCAGCTACCTTGGGTTTTTCCATCCCTGCTGTTAATATGGTTAATACCCAAAAACTACTTTCACTTCAAATCTATCTAAACTTTTGTTTAGTAGACATACAACATAAGTTATCCACTTTTAGTTCTGGTTCAATAAGGAATTAAACATGATCTTTTTCGTAAAGAAAAAATACATTGTTAGATTATTTAGAAAGCTGCAAAAACATTAGAAAGCAAGCAATTCCCAATATGCCTCTTGACAAATTCATATGCAAAAACACAAGGCTTCCAACCAAATATTCCGTACCATATTAACATCAGCAAAATCTAACAGAGCCTTATACTAACTTAACGCGTGTTCCTTGTTGTGCTATTGGAAGTTTGTCATAATATTTGCGTTAATGGTTAATCGAAGTTTGAGCACATTAAAAATTACATTATGTCTAATTATAGAATAAAGCATATAGTTATTATAACTGTATCTGAGTGAAAGCGATCCCGAATTTTGGAGAGGCATAATTTGTAAATAATACATCAAAATAATTTTACTCAAAATGCTCGCGCGCGATATTATTTTACAATATTAAAAACATTTATTTATTGCTAGACTGGAATGGTTGTAATTTAATACAATTTTTTTAAATGATTTTTTACAGCTCCGAAACCGGATAATTGAGAATCCCATTCGGGTGGCCAAAACCATAGATGTCGTCTCAAGAATCGTTTTCCCGATCGCCTACTCCATATTCCTTATATTCTTCTTTGTCAAGCATAAAGCGTTCGTATGAGAGACTCTGTTTCACTTGAAATTTTGGATTAAAAGAACCGCTCATGTAGATGAGACTCAGTTTAATTTAAAGTTTCAAGTTGAAGCTTTCTTTATACAAAATTATTTTATTTTTATTATTTTTACTCATACTCAATAATTTATCAGTTATTATTATTAACCTCTCAAGATATTATATAACTTATATATTTTAAACACATTTTTATTTTTTTAGTAAGAAAAACAAGAAGAACGGTTTTTCTTGTGTTTGTCTAATCCAGAATCTTTATTTTGTTTTTTATTACTTTCACCCTATTTAGGTTTTATCATTAAGTTGGTCCTTTTGGCTTATTGCGGCTTGCATATCCTGTGAATTCTTGTGTCCCACCTGCATATTTCCTGTATTTTTTCGCAGGTAATAACTGTCACTCAGTCCCACTTTCTCTGGTGATGATGGTCAGTGAATGATTATAAAAATATGATATTGTTGATGATACGGGTGGAGCCGTTGTGTACTTAATGGGATCAACTCAAGTTGAACATAATGAGAATATTTAATGAAAAAGCCTTAAGGATCAACGAAAGAAACATTTCTTAACGCTATGGTTTACTTATTATTAGATAATAACAATAAAAAATACCCACTGAAACTAATTAACCAATAACCAGATTCTATGTATATAAAATTAAGCAATTAAAAAACTACATTGATTATACTATATAAAATATTTATAACGTGTAAACACGCATCAATAACAGAAAACTCTCAATGTGCCCCTGTCGCAAAATTATACTATTTATTATACTATTATTATATCAATGAGTACGTAGCCGTAAATATGCTATGTATCAATCAACCACACACTATATTTCCTCATCCATTTTTATCCTTGATTTATTAAATTACTACGAGTAAACCACATAATATGTGCAGTGCCCATCACTTTGTGCATGCATCGTCCCACGATGATTATGTGAATGCCTAGATTTCAAAAGGTAATAGTAATGAGTATGAGTATGTTGTCAATTAATTTAATGATATGCATACCTATACTAGAAAATTCTTAAAAAGGCTAAAAAATTAGATACCACCAGGCTACTTATGATTATGCATGACAATTTATAAAATGTATTGAGTTGTGTGAGTAACCGAATTTAGAAAATTGCAAGAATGAGTTGTATGGGCAAGTCTCCTTGGGTGGACAAAATCTTGTAAGTGATTCATAATCTGACCTGAAGTGTGCTAATTAATGTATGTGCTAAAAAAGGCATGTGAAATATATGTCGTGTAACATACCTAGTTGAACACCTCCAACAAAAGTAATTATTGTCTAGGTATATACATATATAGATTTAACAGTAAAAATAAATGAATTGGCGTAACATAACAAATTATGAAATTATATTGGCAATTTGGCTTTAGCTAAGCATTTAACTAATGCTTTATATAGATATTTACCCTGTGCAATATTGGTAATAGTAATGATATCATTAGGCTTGTCCTTACAGAGTTATATAATAATATGCCTACCTACATGGTATTTTAATTGCATTATCTACCGCTAGAATATTGGCTGAACCTAAACCAAAAATCAAATATGTATAAACAAACAATCAAATACAACAAAGCATGTGGACACTCCATCTATTTTAAAATATATAACTTGAAAAGCTAAACGAAAATAATATATACATACTCGAAAATTAAATATGTGTAGTAGTTGCTTTAACTTATCTCTATTAATTATTAATATTTCATAACTTAACAGTAAGTAAGCTATATATAGGTTAATTATTTGAGACCTGCTGCTTGTTTGGTTTTAGAAATTTCGTCTCTATACGAAGCATAAACCAATAAAGACTTTTCAACAGCATACATATCAAAATTATTTTGGATTTATATTTTCGAATCACGGCCAATTATAAGTACCAGCCTAATTTAGTCTCAACTCCAACTAAATTTCTATACGAGGATGAGTTGATCTGAACCATATACTTTTACTTTCTTAGTTAAAAAACGCGTTCTTTCGATTTCGATATTGCAGCATACTTCCTTGGACATTAGAAATTACTAAATATACTAGCAGAAATAAAAACGACATATTTTCTTCTAATAATAAGCAGTATCTATTTTAAATCCAGTTTTAATGCAGATTCAAATAAGCTAAAAAAGTAAATCAAAGATTTTAGTATGCGTCCGAAGATATTTCAATCATAAAAAAATAATCTAGAGGAATACAACTCTATTGCCTTTGGAAATGAGATTTTTCTATTTGGAAGATTATAATATACGTAGGTCCATCAATTATGACGATATTCTTGTTGTATTCTGATTGCTCTGAAATCTATCCTGTAGCACTTAATAATGAGAATCTGATTCGCGATACATTATAATAATCTTAACCATTACGTACTCATTTTAGATGTATACTATGAACTGGACGATGGCGAAAGTAGATTTGACGTGATGAATATTTGAGGTTAGTTGCAGCTCAGCCGTAGTATTATTGGACAGGGTCGATAAATTATTATTTCACATCAACTAATAATTACTTGCTTTTTGGACGCTTTTCTTCTATTTAAGCAAGTGCTTCATGAAATAGGCATTTATTCTCTTGCTATGTATATCCACTTATGTATGATTCGGTCTAGTCTTTTCCCGATCAAGACGGGAACCTGTTTTCACATTTAAAATAGTAGATAGAGATTATAGCAATCCAAAAATGCCTAGCTCCCTGCTAGAGTGCATATAAGAAAGTAAGTTAGTGTATTTTATCGGGTAGTGAGACAATTGATGATAACAAATTTATGTAATGTGCAATCTATTATTCCAATGGATATATAACATCTTATTTAAAAAAACAAAAATAAGTCAATATGAAGGTGGATCATACATACAAAGAAGCCTTGTTTTTCTACACTTTTCTATAGATTGATGAAGAGTTCCAGTGGGATACCGGAAAGCATTAAAATAAAACATTTTATATCGTATATCCAAATAATTACCAGTAATAATATCGTAACTTAACAGTGTGATAGTAAATTTGTTGTGATGCTGTTGTAATCACAAGCAAAGAAGCTAAAACCAAATAATGTAGCTATATAATATAATCCTAATAAACCTTGCCACTTCTGTATACCCATGTGCAACATCGAACTCTAAGTAATTATACAATATATTATTATTCACTTAATAATTTACACGAAATTTAACGATTAAACTATGATATATACCATAATAAGGTGTGAGCAGCTTCACACCTAAAAATAATGCATCATATAGTTAAAGAGGAACTGCTTTCAAAGATCCTTGCTAGACGAATTTATCAAAATGCTCGATTTTAAGTGGTGAAATGACAACTTGATAACACTGAAAAATATTTTTACTCATGTCCATATTCAACCTTGTGACTTTTAACTTACAGAGAGTCTTTGCCCGATCGAAAAAAATTCATCATAGTAAAATTGTAACCTCCCATACTATGCATACTATATATATAATAATAATATATTCTAATACTTCCTAAAACTGTAACAAAATATACATAGATTCTGAGAACGACTTATCTGATTTAAATCATATTTATAATAATCCTACATGCTTGTTTAGCTCTCTGTTGAATTTTTCTTGTTTTCACGCTTCTGCATGCTAATTCTAATACTAATTTTATGTACTATTATACATTGTTTGATATGTCTTAAAAATAGTAACTCAAAAAATGGTACTATTCGTGTTGAATCTTGAATCCCTATAAAATTCAATATATGTAATCAAGCAAAAAGCCTTGATTTGACAAAATCATAATAAACATTCCTATAAACCATTTCCTTCAAAACCCTGCCATCTTATCTTACCCCTTTTCTCCATATAGCTAATCTGATATGTTTTTGAAAATTTTACTTCACGTTGGTGTACTTTACTCTGTAACGTTTCTTAATAAAAAATATTTGTTCTTAAAAAATAACACACAAGAAAGCTCATGTACTAGTTTAACATTAGTTTAATAGTGTCAATCAATCAGTAATAATACTTTAATACTTATATCAAACAATGACATATATGATGGAAAATATTTATTTGTAATGACAATGACAAATGACCGAAATAAAAGGTGAAAATATCTAGAATATAATGACATTTATATAACCAAGTGTGTTTGAGTCTTTTGCTGATTTGCAAGCAGTGAGAAGTGCGGCTTTAAACAATTTTTTTTCGTGGGATATGAATTTATTGCATGAAACTGACGTTCGACTATATAGGCCAAGTCCCCTTAATAAAATGATTAATTCATCCCTAATGTCACATCAATTCAGGGAAGATTTTCAATCCTAAGATTTTTAATACGGATTTATTGGTGCGAGCATCCGTAGTTTTCCATACATTGCGCTGTCTTTCAATCTGTTATATGAAGTCTTTATGAACACTCGTTATATTCGTTCCACTACTTACTCCCTGTTCTCTAGTCATTTATATGATGTCAACATAATTTATTGTTATCCCGCATGATCTGTGGTTTTCTGATCATCAAAACCTTTAAAACTATTCACAGGACAAAATATTTTTGTATTTTGTATAGCATTTTTGATTTTCATTTTTCATGTTTAAAAAATATGTGTTTTCTTGATTAGTCGTGAGTAATAAGTAATCCAGCAGTTGATCTTAAGAAGTAGTAAATTAGCTCTATAGGATTCACTGTTGAGAAAGTAGTTCACTTGCAGTTCCTACTTAAATACAGAAAGCTTCAATGATAACTTTTTCAGAATCTGTGTAGAGATTCCATGTGTAATTTGATAATAAAAAATCTGTGCTCATGTATGTAACTTTGTGACAAAAGTGACAGTGCCAAACTGTCACTGTAGAGTAGAAAGCAATTATATAGCAAATTATAGAAAAGCTAAAAAAAACATGGACTAAAAATTTTAAAATTCAACATGCTATTCCATATTGGTTTTGAAAGAGGAATAGCATGTTTTTTTTGCTAATGACAGCGTCTATGAAAGAGAACACAATTAAATTTTTGATTTAATATTATTTGTAGATTCGCGGAGAGTACGTACTTTATACAGAAGGTGAACGATTAGTTCAAGATGCTTTAGATGAGAATACGACTACAATATTTTAAATCAATCTTGTGATCACAATGGAGAGATGCTACATGCAAGAGATCAAGTGCGAGTGCAATGCTGACGATGGAGTCCAGTGAAAATATAGACAATAGCGGAATATTATATAAAAAACTTTTCCAGAAAAATAATATGACATGTGAGCAGTGACGATATGTAGGATCGGGTTGAACTGAACTGTGCACAAAAATAATGTTCATTTTAAAATGCATTATAAATATAAAGTCAAAATGATATTTATGAATTTTGTAGACAATTAAACAAATAAGTCATATACAACGAACATAATATTTAGTTGTAATCGGAAAACTGCAGATGAAATATATGCAATTGAAAGAGCAACTGTTACTCATCGGAACTGATAATACATATTAGCAGCCAGTGGAAACGTAACAGTTTATTAGTGATATATTTTCCCATAAAGTTACGATCTTCTGATATTCCTTTTGATAATGATGGATCTTAAGGCGCTGTTAATGAAGTAGTGATTGATGCATTAATGGTTGTAAATATACAAAAAACACCTAAAAAAAGTTAAACTCACAATTCGCTAATGTATATACTTAGAATATTGCATCTGCAAAATTATTCCTAATCTCTTGATCCAATGAAAAATACTACTGTTAATAAAAGTAAATATTTTTAAAAAGTATTCACATATATAACATAACATTCAACATTTATCAATATACAGATCTAATTAAAGGTCTATAAGCTATGTGCAACTCAATTTAACTTATCTTTGCACCTAGTATTAATTATTACTTTATGAATGAAACATTAAGTTGTTCACTTGATCGACCACTTTTTGCGACTGATCCATTCGGACTATAATATTTTCCATCAAACATTAAGGTCCACGACGACAACCAGCGCAGAATAAAAATACTATATACTTTCATCGCTCAATTCAGCACATCCAAAGAGCATTTAATAATCTTATTATCGTTAAATTATATACTTGTATATAGCTCATAAACTTATAACATTATTGTAATTTATGTAAATACTTTATAATTACTGATATTAGAAAAAAATATTCAATTATGTTACTTATATTCCTTTACAACTTGCCATTTCACCTCATTACCATTTTATACATTCTCTATTTAAAAATCATCTTTTCTTCAAGCCATTCACAGAATAATTAAAAATAAATATAAAATAATATTCTGGATATTATAGTACCAGGAAAAAAATTCTGTAATAAAAACACTTTCATTTTATACTTTTATTTTCCTTTTGTACACAAAAGTGAAATGTCGATTAACTACACTTTGGACAGATGCCGACATCATTACAATTAGCTATAATTTAATAGCCTATGTAGCTTAGCTTACAACAAACAGAGTTTGCAGGTATTATTACACCAATTACTTAAATAGCCGAATAAGTTTATAAAATGACATCTCATTTCAATATTTCAATATACATAACAAAATATTTAGTAAAGTAACATGAAAAGCAAATATTGCCATTTATTGTATAATTGTATAGTATATTAAATATATAACATTATTTAATTAATTTAATGTAAGCATACAGAGAAATCGCAACAATCATTTTGCCCTTACTCGACCACACTGCCTAATATTTAATAAGTAGTTTGTTATCCACATTAATAGATACATAACATGTACAGGATGGTTCTATATAATAACATCCACAATTTTAATTGAATTTTAGAAAAATAATCATTGTACTAATTATCACAAGATTTGGTGAGAAACAGCCATAAAGCTCGGAAAAGTTTAGCATATAGATACCTACCTACATATGCTATATTACTTAAGTTGTCTTGCAATTAAACTTGTATACCAATTATCAAGTCAATTAAGACAAACAATTATTTTTCTAGCATCCAATTAAACATTTGTAGTTGTTATCATATAAATCATACCTATTAAGAATTCTACACTACATACCTTATAATTTTTTGTCTTTAAACGAAGTATAGCTAGGTACAAAATAGACATTTAGTTTTCAAAACATTTACAGAATCCATTGCATAATCCCCCAAAACAACCATCTCTCCCATACACAACATCTTTTAGAACCCCAAATTTTATTATGCTCTATGCAGAACTTAATTAAATATCAACTATAATCATACACCTAAACTCTGTTTTACATAGAATTATTACACCTGTATTTTTTTCACTGGAACCTTAATTAAGTCATTAAAACCTCATTTTTTAAAAACTGTTTAAGCAACTTATTTTAAACGATTATATTGTCTCATTTTAAACATATTATATTTCCTTTCCAGACATAAATGTAATATATTATTATAAAATAAGAATCATATTTAAATGAACATCCCCAAACAAGAATCTTTTATATATTTAACTTTTATTGTACAAATTGTAAGTAACATTATAAAATTCGCAATTAAAAGAACAATTCAATAAATCGTTTAGTCTACAACACATCATCTTTAAAAAAGTTTTCTTTAATCATTTCACATAATTAACTACATTTAAACATCAATAATCTCATCAATTCATCATTAAATAATTTTCCATATCTTCTTATCAATCATCATAATTAACTCATCCATTATCCTAGTCATCCTTATCATTAGAGAAATGCATCTCGGGCACGGCGCATGAGAAAGCGAACAAAGGAAACGAGGCTCTTGCTTGAGCTCCAATGGCTTGGTAGAATGTTGACCGTTATTTACGCGCGAGCAGAATCTCTCGTGTTTTTTTTGTGCATCTGCTTTGTACACTGTCAGTCAGCCTGTTTGCATGTATCTGTTTATGTGGGAGGCACTTTTTCGTTAAATTTTTAATTGCTCATGAAGTTAAATTGGAAAGTAGTTTTTTAAAAGTAGAAGGGAGGTTCAGCAAGTTAATTGGGGTTAAATATTTTTGACCCTTGAAGGGAAAGGGTTTTTTTTGAAGGATAAGGAGATTTAATTATAAATGATTAAAGATGAAGAGGGTTTCTTCTTTCTGTTCGAGTGCTATTTCGAAGCATCCCATGTTTTCCCAGTTTTCCCAACTTTCTCAGCAGTTAGATGACAAGTCGCCGTTTATTTACTTTGTCATCCCCCCGGGGAAAACGGAGGAGGATTGTGGCGCACTTAATCTGGGAGAGATGTTTGTGGTAAGGGTTTTTGAAGGGTGAAGGGTTCTCTAAGTATTTTAGGATGGTGATGATTATGAGCTTTAATTGAATTTGATAATGATGCTTGATTAAATGTTTGATTACTATGCAGGCGGCGCAATCTCACTTTCTTAATGTGATGTGGATCAAGGATGAAGACTGTAAGGATCAGGTGCTGCAGGAGGATGGGAATGTGTTTGTTTTTGACCCTTTTGGCAGTCCAGGATTTGAGTATTGTAGAACAAAACTTTCCAGAAGTCCACGTGTGGAGTAAGCTTAAAAATTGTGTTTTGATGGTTATATGAACTAGAGGCTAATTTCATAGGAATGCTTATCAATCAAGTGCATTGTATTAATGTTAGTGATGATTCGCGTTTCTTGCAGGATTATAAGTCCAACCGTTTTACGACAGGTGTTTAACGATCCACAACAGGGTACTTTTGAAACAAAAGATTGTCCTGTTTACACGCTTGCCATGAAGAACATGATCATCTCCTTGTCCGGATTTAAAAATCCCATAAAGGTAATAAAACTTGTCTGCTTATAGTTATGATGACTGCAGAATCGTAAAAATGACTAGTTGTATTAAACAATATATTTTAATGCGATTTCATAGGACGAGTTGGAAACCCTAGTAAAATGGATGAATGCAACATTTTCATCGTCCCTTACTAAAGCCGTTACGCACGTTGTGACAGCGAGTGCCATCACTCCAAAATGTATCGAAGCTAACAAAGAGCAAATTCCTGTTATGACAGAAGATTGGATAAGGCAAGTGTGGAAAGATAACCAATCAGCACCTGTGGATGCAAGTTCTTCTCAATATGTCAAGTTTATATGTCCGGTGTTCTTCAAAGTAAATATTTGCATGTCGCAAATAACTGCGGTGAAGAAAAACAGATTAAAATCAGAGATTGAAAAACAAGGTAAGCTACCTGTACAAATTTAACAGGCGAAGCCCGTACTGTTACATTAA
>JAHZMV010001327.1:0-16325 GCA_027743765.1 Coecobrya sp. COE2 | reverse complement strand
TCCAACTTTGCTTATCCATCTAAGCAACGCAGAAAAGATAAGGTTCAAAACTCATTTTTGGTAAGGTACTTTTTTGACGCCCACCCCGGAGGCAGCAGGGTAAGAAGGATACAATACGGCTTTGTAAAAATTTGGGGAAGTATGTAAGTTAAAGGTTCATTATTCATTGGAGGTTTACTTTGATTTCAGCTTAAAAGGATTTCAGTCATAATGTCGGGAATATTAGATAATGTTCGGTGCGATTGTTTGGAAGGCGATAAGCGAAACTCGGTAGCTGCTGCTGTGGCTGGAGCTTTGGTAAGTTGTTTATTGACTATATCGATAAGTATTTAGTTTTTCCTCTTTGGAAGAAATTATTAGAGTAAATAGAGAACCTAAAGATGTCCAACTTGTTCTTGTATAGTTTTTCACAGGATGGTGGATTATCATTGATGTCGCCGCCCAAGGACCATCATCAGATCAGTTTGAGGGATCGTATTATGTTTGTGGAGTGTTTGGGACCATTTCCCTCTTTATGTTAGTGTTACTATTGTTGACTGAATTCATTTGTTGATATTGTAAAATGGTGAATAATTTAACATTAATTGTGTGAAATTTTAGGATTAATTCGGTCTCAAACGGCCAATTACGTGGTGATACTTTCACTGATGGTTGCGCTGGTCCACGTACTGCTCGTCTTTGGTTATTCACTGGACTTGTGCTTGGATTTGCCAGTTTAATTGCTTCTGGCTGGATTCTATTTGCTGGTTACGTCCTTTCCAATTGTATGCTTTATAGAGCTTATGCTTTTGGTTTGCTTTTATTATTTTACTTTTAATATTGGTTTAACTTATTTGGCGTAAAACGCGGTGCTATTAGCTAAAGTCGGTAACATGCTAACAAATCTCAATTATATGATAAATCTGGATTAAATGTGTTTGTAAAATTCAATTTTTGTAATTTTTAGCTAATGCCGACAAATGGTACGGGGTTGCCGTTTTTCTCCAAAACTTGTTCATCTTCGGAAGCTCATTGATTTACAAGTTTGGGCGTTCTGAAGATTTGTGGGGCTGAAGAGGAACGTTTGGAGNTTAGCTAATGCCGACAAATGGTACGGGGTTGCCGTTTTTCTCCAAAACTTGTTCATCTTCGGAAGCTCATTGATTTACAAGTTTGGGCGTTCTGAAGATTTGTGGGGCTGAAGAGGAACGTTTGGAGCACATGAATTTATTAAATTTGTAATTCCATTGATGACTACTATGAATATCAAGATC
Source organism: Coecobrya sp. COE2 (assembly GCA_027743765.1). Taxonomy (NCBI): domain Eukaryota; kingdom Metazoa; phylum Arthropoda; class Collembola; order Entomobryomorpha; family Entomobryidae; genus Coecobrya; species Coecobrya sp. COE2. The sequence continues at coordinate 15,072 of JAHZMV010001327.1, read as the reverse complement.
TAAGGATTGTGCATTTAAGCGTTAAAAATCCAAGTTCCAAAACTTGACTGTTTTTGTAATTGCATAATAATTTATGTGAATTCGATTTGTTCTCAAGACGGGAAAATAAACTGTTAAAATTGTACTAGATAATTAGTTACTCAAAGAGTATAATCAAAATTGTAATGCTTGCAATGTTTAGAGTACTGCACTCGGAGTGCAACGATTAGACTAGATTGTTATCTCTTATACCTTATCGCTTTATTATTTATGTACTTTATGGTTAACTCCATCACTTTTTTCGTACTTCATGTCGTTTTAGTTAAAATAAATAGAGAATAATAAAATGTTTTTACTAATCATGTTTTTACTACTACTATGTTTTTACTACTAGTTACATCAAGTTTGTATGTCAACACTTTGTGATCTTCCGGTGTGTCTCTTTAGAAAATACATAAGCTTAATTATGGCAGATGGTGTGACTCCAGGTATTTTGCTTGCAGACGCTATCTGTTTAACAAATACAAACTATGTAAAAGATATCAAAATCAGAAATATAACGGAAATTAGATCACACGTTTACTTGGGTTAGATTCAACTTACATCACAAGGTTGGGTTTTCCTAAGTTGTTCCTGCTCCTCATGGGAAAGGCTGATTCTCGGGCTAAAAGTATGAAAATAAGGTCAAATCAAGGTCACTAAAAGTTTCAAGTGATTTTTTATCAGAATTCTTACTCGGAAAAATTGAAATTCAAAGGAAATTTCAAAGCTTGTTCCTTTTTTAGCTGCTCAATATCCATGGACTGCTGTTCCAAAGCCATGGCATAAGTGGCTTCTATTTTTAATCTATTCAAAACTTCGTCATCTTCATCGAAAAAGTTTTCTGGTAAAACATCCTTTAGTTCAGTTCTCAGATCCTCAATCGAAATGTAATCATATGCCAAGACTTCAAACAAGCTGGAAAATACATAAAAGTTAGTTAGTATGATCACATAAAGAAAAATGTCATTTCAATTATTATAATCAACCCATACCTTTTTCTTTCTTGTGACGAAAATTTGAGATTTTTATGACTGACAAGTAATTGCCATTCCCTTAAAGGTTTAATAATCTCCATCAGAATCTCTTTCTTTTCATTCAGCGACTTCCGAATGTATTCTTGTCGAAGGTATCTATCCTCCGAAACCAAACCGATCTCGAATCCTTTTCTTGTCAAGCGTAGATCTGCATTGTCTGGTCTCAGGTACAACCGGAACTCAGCTCGACTAGTAAACATTCTGTACGGCTCAGGAGCCCCCATTGTAGTTAAATCGTCTACGAGAACGCCAATATAGCCTTCAGAACGATCCACGCAGAGTTTTGAACGACCAAGAACCTAAATTAATGAAAAAACAAGGAAATGTCTTGCATAACTTGTCGATAATATTATATGATTCATCATGAAAAAGTTTTTGTGGTGTTCTCACCTTTTGCAGTCCATGAATACACTAATAGAGAATAAGAGAATTAAATATGTACTTACAACTTGGGAATTCTTATTTGGTTTAGTCAAAAGTCGTATATAGCCGCAGTTATTTTTACTAACCTTAAGGAGCTCAGCTTGTCGTTCTGCTGGTAAAGTGCAACTCAAACCGTTTGGGTAGACTAAGTCGCTGTCAAAGCCTTCAGGCTCCAGTCCAAATTTGATGCACTTGCTTTCCAAATCTGAGGATCTTTGATTCGATTGAGGGGCAATATCTGGGTCCATTAGAGGCTTCTTCAGTAACGTGACGATTGCAATGAAGATTTTCTTGAATGACTTTTGCCACCTTCTCGTTGGTATATGTCATGTGGCAGAGCATTTGCTTTTCCGGCTGAATCATAAATGTTGGAAATATTAAAAATTGCCTTTGGTTAGGAAAGCTAACGGTTCTGGAAATTTTCGTATAGATAATTTTACCTCAATCCAAACATTTCTATTCATAAAGGAAAACGGCACAGGTGGATTATCCCCAGGCTGAACTTCTAGATCATTAAAGTTTATTGACGACCTCTTGATTCTAGGTGGGGTACCAGTTTTCAGTCTACCCATTTGAAATCCTAATTTCTCCAATGTTTTGGCTAGACCTATCGCAGGTGCATCTCCAACTCTTCCAGCCGGATAATATTCCAAACCAATATTTATTTCACCCCGCAGAAATGTTCCGGTGGTAAGAACCACGGCTTCACTGTGGATAATTCTCCCGTTACCTATCATAGTAATACATCAAGCCGTTTATGAAAGATCATTACAAACCATAATATAACATATGAAGTTAAAATGCTTGGTTTTACCTAGTACTACCCCTAGACAAATATTATCCTCCACAATTAAATCTTCCACCGGTTCCTCCACAATAGAGAGACCTTCTACTTTCTGAATGGCGTCTTGTAGAAATTTCTTGTACAATTTTCGATCTATTTGAGCACGAAGTCCCCAAACTGCTGGTCCTTTTCTCTTATTTAGCACCTGTCATTGAATATAAACTTTCTTTAGCACATATTCACAGTAGTACATCCATTAAAGTACAATAATGAAATTAAAATTTACAAACCTTGTACTGAACGCCAGATACATCGCAAATTTTCGCACATATTCCATCCAGTGCATCCACCTCTCTGACCAAGTGACCTTTTCCGATTCCTCCAAATGACGGATTACAAGACATTTCACCTATGGAAAATCATAACATCGTATAATTAGATTGCATTTATATACATACTTATCTCTACAATTAAACTGTATTTACCTATAGTGGAAAATTTGTGGGTAACCAAGATGGTCGAAGCGCCCATCCTTGCGGAAGCCAGGGCGGCTTCAGTTCCTGCATGACCTCCGCCCACAACAATCACTTGAACTCTTTGTCCATTATCAATCTTAACATCAGTGCTCCCTGTACCAATACCACCAACTGTTTTACTATTACTACCACAGTGAAAGCATCTCAAGCTTTCACTACACTCTTTCCTAAATAGGTTTAACCGTTTCAACAAATGTCTGTTTATTATAGACATGTTTAATGTTACAGACTAGGTACACATTTAACCAACAAGTACTGGCTTCAGTCTATGCATTCTTTTCATGATGAAGCTAATGTAACAGTTAATTAATTCATTATGTCATGTATGCTTAACTGACAGCACAGAGAAACAATCACTTTGCAAATTTGCAAACTTTCACTCGTTTCGCTGTCCGAGACAAACATTTCCACACGTGTTTTGGTGTCCAACGTCAGGGGAAATGTGAGACTTGGTCTTGGGGAAGCCCCCACGCGAACAAAGACTTACCACCTCCACCTCTATCAGTAATTTGCATGCTAAGCAACATTTAATTAAAAGTTCTAGATCTCACCTTCATTTAATTAAAAACCGTTATGTTGGTTGTATTAAATCATGATCATGTTTTATGCATTTGGATTTTTAGAATAACAACCTGTAACGAAATAATAAACTACTATTAATTTTTGGCATCAATTTTTGTATATGTTTTTTTGTAAAACGACTGATAATTTCATTTCAAGACTTAATTACGATTAAACAACAACAGCAGTTCCTTTTCTCCATAAGTGGTTCTTAATGCAAGCAGACTGACTGGTGATTCTTAATGGAATTATGGATTATATAAGAATGCAAATGCAACTATAGGACGATAATGATTTACTACCCTACATAATAGGTAGTGTAATAAAATAATTAAATGCTTACACGATGACCGTAACTACTAAAGAAAGTTGACCGTTTTAATTATGTCAAAAATTAGGAATTGACCAATTTGGTGGGAATTGATCTGCCCAACCCAGTCGACTTAAAGCCAACCAAGAAGAGAGGAACCTGTTGTTATCCTTAACCACTCAGACAGTTTATTGTACCCATACGACGAGTAAATTTGCAAGTGTTATATTATTTATCTACTACTTCAATTATAACTAGAATGAAGACTTGCATGGAGGATCTCCCCAACGAAGTAATTTTTAACTTTAAGCGTTTTGGTTAACTAATACATGTTTAACAAATTCAATATAGTTTCCAATATTTTTCCATCAATTATATAGCTTCTCACAGAAATTTTTAAAAGGCTTCCTGAGCCCGAGCTTGAAAATGTTTTGCATGTCAGCCGTCGCTGGAGAGTTGTGGTAAATGAAACAATTGGACTAGAACGGTATCTCGGGCGGCGATCTGGCTTTATAATTGGAACAAATCATGACTGGCATCCTTTGGAAGCCATGCTCACAGACGGAATTTCCAAATGTTGCATAAGCATTCAGAGCCCAATTAGTTCTTACGAAGATGAAGACTATCTGGGCGAGTGCCAAGGAAAGTTCCCTGTTTTCTGGGCGCCATTTCTGGTGACTCATTTAACCCTTTATGGAGACATTTCAAGATTATACTTTGGTAGGCTGGTGTCACCTTTGCAAAATCTAACGGAACTAAATGTTCATATATCCGCTTTGAGCACCCTCATGAAAGACTCATTATCATCAACGGTTCCTGCGCAGGCACTGCCATCGCCTTCAAACGCTGTATCATGTACAGACCCAAATTTGCACGATTCCATTACGCCCCGAAAATTACGTACCTTACGGATATCCATGAAAGGTTTCGAGTTTTGGCACCTGCAAATGCTCCGTGCGTCAAAAATGTGTACATGCATAGAAAACTTGTACGATATTCTCAAAGGAAACTATCCATATTTGCAACGGTTTGAACTGGGATTCCCGTTTTTTTGGGATAAAGAAAGTGATATGACCAAAGCCCTGTCAGAGTTTCTACAAAAGCATCATAAATCCCTGAAGCATCTCAGTCTGGAGTTTCACTTTTACTGGAGACTGGAAGATAAGTCGTTTGAGGAGTTATCAGTTGAAGATATGAATGCATACGCGGACATTTACGAGTTACCCGAATTGTCTGAAATAGTAAACCTGAAAAGGTTCACTATTGACATCACAGACAAACGGTTTATTGTTCCGTCTATATTTTACTGGGAAAAGTTAATGCTCCAGCAAGAGTCTTTGGAGTATCTCAAGTACAAAAGCGGTTATCATTGTACCCTCCCCAAGTGTCTTATTGAAAGGAATTGTGACTCTTTAAAATCCATCTGTCTAACAGTTCGTGCAAACTCGGTACTTCCAATCGATTGCAACATTTTGGGAAAATGTCATGGTTTGGAAAGACTAGAACTGGATGGAGGTCTTCGACTAATTCATCAAGTGATTGGGGACACTAGAGGACCACATTTGGTTCATGCTGAGAGTCTACCCAAGAAACTGACTAGTCTTCGTTTATGCAGCATTTTCATTGAGTCAACTGACGCTGATCATATCTGTATGGAGCTGAAAATGTTAAAGACGCTTCATTTGGAGGATATAGGACAATCTGATGGACTGGGATTACGATTTTCTACTCTTTGTGAAATTTGCGAAAGGAAACAGTTGGACTCGTTTAAAATAGCGGCGGCCCTTAATGAGATCAGTTTAGATATTGCAAAAAGAAGGTGGATGGAACATTCCACGTTTCATAGCCTACTTTTAATATTAGGTACGTATTATGAATTGCCGAAAATGGTGAAACGCGAGGAGGACCAGTGCTATGTTGCGGAAATGGCTGGTATTCCAATTGCGCCAGTTGTAACCTGATATGTAAAGCTAATTACAAGAGTGAAACAAACTTGGAAGTCATGAGGATGCCTTCAATACCTGCAGCAAGAGTATAATGACAAGAAAATGCTCAAGTTTCAAAGAGTAAGCCTCGTGGATCATCATCATCAATTTTAGCACTTTACCAGCATTAATGCGTACTTTTAAAGGAGATCTGTGCAAATGACAATTACCGAGTAGATCAAACGAATATTTAACATGAAAATTAACAAAAGAAATAAAATTCTAGTAAACATCCCATTTTTACACATGCAACAACAGGACACGGTCTTAATTTTTTTATTTCATGCTAACTATTGCACACATCTATAAAATGTAGTTTCACCAGATCACAATTGTGAATTTCTATACTGACAATGAATATGTAATGTAAGTCAGTGCTATATTCTTTCTTGAATGTAATTCCTTCATATTGCAGTGCATCGAACTCATGTATCTCATTTTTATCATACGTTATCTGTGATCACTCGCAATTTGCTATCTTGCGGCTGAACAACCAATACTATGGTCTATGTAGTCAACTTATTTTCATGTCCCGACACAAAATAATATTATGATGGTCCAAGAATTATTTATGAAAATCATACATATAGTGGATGTTCATGTAGTACCGAGAGGAGCATCGATTGAAAAACCCAAGTTAGTGCAATTTGCATCAGTCAGAGTAACTTTATAGGTTTTTTGTTAAGTCAAAAGGTTTATGGATCATTGAATCATATCATGCATTACCAATACTATATCTGATGCAGTTAAAAGCAGTTCATCGTCTCTAGTTTGGCAGAGCTGAGATGAAAAGTTCCCAAATCGCGATTTCTTTCCAAAATAATACACTTTTATGATAAAGCTCATTTTCATGAGGATAACTACTGCAGTTTCTGCATCCAAATGGTAGTCGCTGAAAACAAAGGAGAAAATTAGAGGCATTTTCTCTTTTAACTCTGGAATTCACTGAACTCATATTTCGGTTGCATGTCATATCATACACTGTTCCTATTAATTCCCACGATGCAATATGATGAAAAATGCCGATTAGGTAACATAAGTGGTGTATGGAAAAGGTTATTGTTGTATTGTTTTGTAACGTTGGGTTGTGTAAAAAGTAAAATCCAATACCTGCTGCCATCCTACACGGAAACGTGTTGTTCTATGAATTCATACATGAAATGTGAATACATACAAATAGAAAGTAGTAAGTGATATTTTCATACATGGAAAAAGGGGAAACATGTGGAGACGAGTGTAGAGGTCTAATAATATCCTCTCATTGTATTTGATACCTTTTTATAACGACATCATTCAGTATGAACTTGTTTACTAACTATTGGCTATACAATATATAGGCATATAACATCTTGTATTTTCCATATAAAGCATAAAGGAAAAATAGAAGTGAACTGTTCTCGTCAGTCAACTTACTATATAGTAGAAGCATTTATGTTGATACTTGTGCGTGTGTAGCGCAGTTGTAAAGAGAATCTTTGCATGAGCTCTATATAAACTTATTAGACTTATATATATGTGCATAATGTGGGAATAGAGGTGTATAAAAGCGAATATGTATGATTTTTCTATGTTACTTTTATACAACTGCAAAGAAAAGCGAACATCAGCAACTGTTTTCCTGAGAGCTCCCTGCTCGGTTGGACTTTTGTCACGTACGCATCTTTCCATTTAGGTACATCAAGATGCATTTTTACATGCAGACAAGCTGATGAAAATAAAAAGCAAGGAATAAGTAGCCAGTCACTTTTTGTCAGTGTTCTTCAGAGAGTGCTTCTCTTTGCGTTGCACTTCATGACAATATTTTTGCTTGCATTGTCCGCAGTATTATATAATAACCCGTTTCACAAATATTTTGCATAAGCATTTAAATTTGCGTTCATGCGGATTCAAGTCTAGGCTTTCGTAGGGGTTTCTCCACAACTAATCCTCATAACAGTTTTTTTTACACATTGTGTGTTTCGCAGTTAAAATACAAAGCAAACTTTATTCATACAAACGTAACGAAATATATATGCCCATCTAAATGTCACATCATCATTTTTGTAGCCTGCAGTTAAATGAACAAAAGGGCATTTTGATACACAGGTGCATACATTAGAAACCTCCCGAAAGAGTTAATATTTTGCCACTGGCTACTTTAATCAGAAAAAAAGATAACCTGTTGAACTTTGATGCGAAAATTGCCCACTTTCATACCAAAGTTTACGTCACAACGGCGCAGTTTTTTTGCAGAGTCGAGTTAAAATATCACTTCAGTATTGACCAATTAGTACAAAAAAGACAAAAAGAGCAAATACATGATTTTGTATGAAAACCTCAGTAAAGTAAGTGTAATAAACGGTGTTTGAAGGCTGTGTGTGTATAATGATTATGATTATGGGAGATGGTGCAATTCATCTCATCTGATGTTCGGGTGATGCATTAAATTAATTCATGCATGCAGAGCAGATATTAATAATTATTTTTTAATCTTTGATACGTTACTTTCCATCAGTTTGGTGGAGCTGCTGCTGTTGTTACTGCACCTGCAAAGTCCTTGAGCTCGTCTTTACACACACGTAGGTTTGGATTTCTTTCATATTTTCCTGATACTCGCCAATATAACCTATGTGCATAATATGTCGCCATTATTATCGCCAGTAAGATAATACGCGAAATAAAAATAAAACACCTATTCCTCCAGTAACTTTAAAGTGCTCTGTGTTGTTGTGAGTGGTTGCTTGTTTGTGTATGCTATTGACTTGCGAAACTATAAGTTGTTGTTGTACCGTGTGTGTACACAAAAAAATTGAAGGAAACTGAAGCTTCAAGGAGGCTATTCTGCTCTTTGTCCAATTACAATAACTCATAATTCTAGTTATGAGGATCTGACATTGTATTCTGCAGGCGTAAGCATTTCTCGTAAGTTTTATTTCAAGTTTTTTGTCTGGAATTTTTATAATTTGCATTTGATTTACATGAGCATATAATATGCATACCTGTGGCTGTATTGCCATTATTATTATCAATAATAATTGCCTTGAGACGGAATATTAGTACCGATTTGTTTTCAATAAATTACATGTTCGAGTCCGAAATCCACTTTTAACATAGACACATAATGAGACAGGTACTAGACGTATGTAATTTGTCTGAAATCCAAGACTTGTTCATCTGTAACGGCAAATTACATGTGTTCAGTACAGCATATATAATGGCTGTTATTCGTTCATCATGCAGGCATCAATACCAGTCGGTAGAACAATGATTAATGACTGTTGCCAGACTGAGATTATACGCTGTGAAAAATGCATATCTGCAAAACATGATTTTGTTTTTATAGGCATCGAGTGAAAGCGGACGAGCAGGAAGAAAGCACACTTCCCTATTACTTCACCGTTAAAATATCTCTCATCCATGATGCTTGACCGAATCATTGAGGAAGTGGTGGCGTCTTTTTGTAGCTGGAGGGTTGACATGGGTCTAATGTCACCAAACCCAGAAGATCGTCGGGTGACACCCGCACCACCGTCCTCATCCTCAACTAGACTTTCACCTGCAGTCTCCAATAACGCCACTATAAACAACAATACACATCCAAAGTCTTCTGTGGAGGATCCAGAGTACTTTCAACGAATCATGCAAAGTCGCTACCCAGAGCACATGCTTCATTGTCCTCAAACCTCCTTATATCCCATTTTCTTCTTTTTAATGGAGCGATGGGAAGCACGGAGAGCGGCTGCTAAACAAAACGTCCTTCCTGCAACTGCCACCACTCCATCGGATAGTCAAAATGACTGATAGTAATTCATTTTTACTACTGCAAACTGGCGTAGGCGTGCTGTCACCGAAATGAAATATAATTTTACTGCTATAATTTTTATTCTCCGTCAATACCCCACCGCACTATATAGACAGCAGGATTTGCATTTTCCTTCTAGTCTTATCCTACTTGAGTGGATGTGTGTATACAAAGATGGGACTTGGAATGGTTTTCTGACTAGATTGTGGAAGGTTCTACATAAGACTTCTTCAGGTTTTTTAAACACTCGTGTGATTTATCAAACAAAATGATATTCAAAGTGTGTAAGGTGTCACTTTTTCAGTGAATCTCTTTTTATTATCGATTACGCGCTATTATATATGTTTAGTACCCTTAGACATACATGCATTACATATTATGCACATGTGAAATTCGCAGAATGTGGAAATTGAACAAATCCATGCAGTTACCGTTTTAGAATAAATATATACAATTTTGCGCACAAGTCTGCTTCACGTGACAGAATACTTTCATATTCCTGACTGTTTGCCTTTCCTATTTCTCTGCTACTTCTTGTTCACTGATTCATTGCTTTCTTCATGTACTTTCACTGTGTCCAGAAATTTTTACATTTACCTCTGAGTAAGAACTTCAATTCAAGTCATGCAAAGCAAGCACAATGTACAATGAACTACTATACTATAATATTATAATATTATTTATATATGTAATGTCGCAGCAGCGTTAAGATAGAGACACGAGACTTCGGAAATAGATTGGTCATCGCTATAAATGGAGAAGTTCGTTGTTGGGTCAATTGAATTATTTTTTTATGGCAGATCCTTTTTCGCTAAATTCGGTAGTTTTCGCTTTTAATATATAACCAGAAATAGCTAACTTGTTTGAGGCCGTCAGCTTAAAGCGTTGAAAGCTAAATAGTGGCATTGATAGACATATTGTGCTGTAAACCGTGTACGATAAGAATTCACATAACATTTATGTACTTAATTCATGCGTAGGTAATTTTATTATTAAATGTAATCGTTTAACCAATTTCATTTAAATACCTATTTGTACTTCCTCTGGTACGTTTCCCGTTTGTCAATGCATGTATGTTTAATGCGTTTGTCTTTGCCATGAGTCATGGAAGTGCTTGCGTTGTACTTGAAACTCACAATCAGTAACCGAAGCACATAAAAATACAAAATATTTACCTTGGTTTGTGCTATAAATTTTACGATTTTTATTTTCAATTGTGATAGGCCCATGTATATCGTATCTGTTAAATAGGCTGTTTGAAATGAAAGTATTCCTTTTCATCGTGTAGTATGCAATACTATTTAAAATGTAATATTTAATTAACTGTAGTTATTATATAATTGATAATAAAATTAATATATTATGTTAAAATAAAGTTTTAATGTGGATATAGGCCACTTTTACAGCGAATGAGAACCGTTACATTTAAAACTTAAATTGTCAAGATAATGCGCGAAATATGCTGGCTAAAAATTTCACCATTCATGGAGCTTACAAGGAGTTAAAAAAGTGTGCTTCATACTTGGTTAGTTTCAATTCATGTTTAATGATTTTACCTTTCAATTAGTTAAAACTCAATCGCACGGAGACTTTGTTTGATATTTTAGACGTTACTACGTTGTAAATATACTGCAGCAATGTAGATAATGCTATCTTCATATAAAAGTCGTGTTCGTACACTAATCTAATATTTTAGCGTAATTAATGGTGATCATAAATATTATGACACCACTGATAAAAGACTTCCCGTATTACTTATAATGTAATTTGTAAAATGTCAGTGTACATAGTACATACATACCAGCCATAAGTTGTATGTGAATTTTAACAGAGTAAACATTTATAATGCAGCTAACTGATAAGGAATGTTATGTACAGGAGAGAAAAATATTATTAAGATTGTTATATTCTATACCTATACATAATATTGAAATATCCACGATTAATGTTAAATTATGTAATTAAACCAGTTTTAAACCGGAATATACTAAACTTAAAAAATTACTTTCACCCTGTGGCATTTTCCTCCAGTTAATTGAATGCATCAAGGTACTTTTTTACTTCATTCCATTTACATGTAAGTTATGAGTTCATAAAAGTTCATCATGGTTCTGTTCAAAGGTTCTTGAAAAATGTTCATTTATAGCGGCTATTTAATGGTATTTACCTATTTCCAATTTTTTGAACCAGGTACCTCTCCACCGAAAAGCATATTGGCACTTTTGCTCACGTGGTGGTTAATTTGACAACACATAATATGATTTCCAACGTGCGAAGATTGCATGACATGAGTATATGGAAATGCGAATAATCGTATTATTACTGATGATATTTTCAGGCATCAGTTTCAGTTCATTAAAATTTTTAATAAATCGAAGCATTTGTAGCATTTCGTTTTATCAAAATTATTACATTTAAAAAGCTGGTTTCTGCAGCTGCATAAAATATAGGTGTAGTTTATGCATTCAGCCAAATACACTTAAAATATGGAGTCGAGATGAAAGACGAGCATATTCATCAAAACTCTTCATCCATCATGGTGGCCAATTTGTAACCTAATATCACAACTTGCATCAAATAACGTTCGGTTCGGTGTGCTAAATTCAAGCTACTTACAGACTCCAAAGAGGTTGGAATATCATTGCCAAAAGGTGTTTGTTCCGTATATACTGTTGGGAAGATTTTATTACGTCTGTGTTCACTTCTCAGCTCGTTATACTTTCTTCTTTATTGCTGTTGAAAGGGTTAATTGCTGTAATACGGATACCTGTTTGCAATAATTATTATTCTATATTTGGTTTTCTTGAATATATTATAAGATGACGGTTTTAAATGACGTGAGAACGAGTCTGACATTCAATACCGGATGTATTTTCCATTAAAAGTATCATATGTCTTTAATAGCTTCTGCCTACATCCTAATTATTGCTTTTACTTACCTACTTCATTATGAATTTTACTGGACGCTAAAGATTGTGCATAAATTAAATATGTATGACTAACAAGAAATTTTGAGTACTTTTTTGTTGTTTTGTGAAGTGAAGCATTGACTTCTGATTTTTTGACAATTTTGCGCTGAAGGGCCATCATTATTTTCGCTTAAATGTTCAGGTACTCAGATAAACATGATGTCAGTAAAAAGAACGTATTTCGCATGGAGAACCCCTACCGATACACAGCCTCAAAAAAGAACTAACCTTGGATCATGTCTTTTTACGTAGTCTCAAAGAGACCTCTATGAATGATATTTTGCCCTCAAGTCTATAATCTTTCCGAAATTAAATTAAAACCTGCCAACTGACAATGTCCACGACAAATACACGTCTATATGTATGAAAAATATTATTTTCCCAATTGCCTCGTAACCTTTTCTTTCCGGGAATACCATTAATTACTATTCACTATCACATATTTACCCGAAAGCACTGTTAAAGATGAGCAGTGATGATAATAATAATTTTGCATATGATATATATGAAAATAAAAGTGATCTTCTCTTCAGGCCTAGATTGTTCTTTTGTGACTATATGGTACATGGTATTTACATATGAATTCATCTTTTTGATGTTGGGGATAATGTTCAGTGTAGTCCAACGACTTAAAGTTGTAACCATATTCTCATATTCTCCAATCGTCTACTGGCTCAGCAATATCAGCTTAATTTAATAAAATTAAGTATAACATGCGAAAGAGTTATAGCCAACCGTTTTGTATCTATGCCCTATCTACCCTTTCAAAGTCTTGTTGTTTTGCCGTCGACGTCATAAGTGAGAAAAGTGAGATTTTTTGCTCTTTTAACTTTATACCCTTTTCAGGAACCTCCCATTATTGTAGACCACCGTCCATGTGCCGATGGCACTTGCTGTGCAAAACATCATCCTATGACATCAAAAGGCTTGGCATAAAATTATTTTAGGTTTAACAACAAAGATGTTTTAACTAAATAAGTACGTAAAGGGCAGCCTAATCTTATAGTCAAATGTTGAAAACGTCATCAACTCCAAATCAAGCTATTTTGCAATACTTTTTCATGACTGGGTACGGAATTGTCGTCATACTGGTCAGTCGCATTTTCATATAAAAGATTGTTTTACATTGCGCCGGAATCAGTATATTTAGAACTGTGCAGTAAGTCGGTGCAAAGTTCAGCAATAATCTAAATTTTGCAAGTTTCTTGTCAGTTTGTTAAATAGATATTCATTTTACTAGAGAATTAGAAAATCGGGGCAAAATGAGAATTTTCTCCAGAGGTATTCTGGTTTTTGCCACAGTTTTCACTGTGGCATATGGGTACGGTTATAAATATAGTAAAAATCCATACACTGGAGAATGCAGACTTCAACTGAATTTACCTGGCGGAACAGAACAAAAGGATGCGTATAGACCGGGTGTCGAATACAAAGAAGTGTACCCCGGAATAATGAATACAAGTAAGTTAATACTGTTCGCATTTATGCGTATTGCATTTTTGCAGAACAAAGAACGCTTTTTCTCGGGATCCATTGTAGGGATCTCAAAACAAATGCATATAGAATTCATGTAGCAATTTTTAAAACTTCTCAGGGTACGGTTCAAATTCTGGAGGAAATTACCACGGAGCAGCATCCAATCATCATCACCACACATCTATCGAATCTGGAATCAATCAGTACGGATCAGGTTCCGGGTCCAGCCATTCATCCAGTGGTTTCCAGGGAGGTGAAAACACCAACTACGGTAGTGGTTCTGGGCGATTCCCCAGTTCGTCAGAGGGTTCCTATGGCAGCGGTTCTCATAGCAACAACAACTATGGCAGCTCCTCTTCTTCTAACAATTACCATGGCGCATCATCCGCCGAAAATCATGGTTCCGGAAGCAATAGTTACGAATCTTCTTCAAGCTCTCACGCTAATAAAAATTATGGTAATTCCGGCTCTGGAGCCTATGGAAATGCAGGTAGCAACTACAACGAAAATGGATATGGAAACAATAATAGTAACTATGGCGGCGGAAGTGGTTCCTCTGGCAACCATGGATCTTCCAGTACCAATTACGAATCCAGCAGTAACTTTGCATCGTCTGCTCAAGGCAATAGGGGAAACAACTATGGCGGTTCCAGTAACAGGGATAGAGACAGGGATTCCGGAAATTACCGTCCTCTAACTCCTCCGTCCTCTAACTCTGGCTCTAATTCAAACAGTTACGACAGGGACACTGGAAACTACGGCTCAGCATCCGCCAATAACTTTAACAGAGAGACTGGAAGCTATGGTGCATCCAATAATCGGGAATCTGCTTCCAGTGCAGAATCCGCAAATAGATACGCTTCCTCATCCTCATCGGGGCATCGTGAGAGTAGCAGTAGCTCATCCGAAAACAGGGGTCAACACAGTACCAACAATCGACATGGCTCATCATCATCATCCTCAGGAAATAGAGGCACTGGTGGACATTACGGAGGAGGCAGCTCTTCAGAAAGCTATGGTGAGTCTGACCAACAATCTTATGCTTCCAGTGGAAGCAATACTTATGCTAAAACTGGGGACGATAGAACAAAGGGTTCTGAAACAAATAGTTACGCGTCTGCTGGAGTTGACTACAATAGCAACGATTACGACAGCAGCAAACGAAAGTTTAGTTCAACATCAGGCTCGTCAT
>JAHZMV010001326.1:0-18180 GCA_027743765.1 Coecobrya sp. COE2 | reverse complement strand
AATACATGAATGACAAATTATCACTATAGGGATTAGTATGTAGCCAGTAATGATAACCAATGACCTTGCCAATCATGACACACCCATCAATAAAGCAATTTGTTGAGGTAAAATGATACATGCTGGTTATAATTTTAATTACTAGTACACTAGTGTGGGTGGTGAAAGCAGAAATTGTATATTACATTTATAAGCGATAAATTGGCGTTGGCTGAGACGCTACTAGCATTCTTTCGTTTTTCGCATCGAAGGCATGGAAGCAGTGGCGATCCTTTGCTCAGGTACGGCCTGGCGAACTTTTAGAAAGTTCGGCCTACCTATTAAAAATCATGCTATAACATCCTTAGGGCAAAAGTCAGTATAATATTCCTTTTAAAAAGGTTTCATTTCCGTTGCAGATATTGTGAAGAAAAATTTGATATTTATAATTGAGTTCTACATGGATTAAGGCTAGAACTGCAGAAGGTTTTGCACATCCAACATCAATATAAAAGAAGCTATGTTTATTATCGTGAACCCGGCATAAAGGTACGGCCACTTCACAGATACGGCCTGGCAAGTACCTGCCATCTTATGCCATTAACGGTACGCCACTGCATGAAAGAAATTCAAAATATTTGTGGTGTGGATGGGAAACTCCGATTATGAAACGGGTATGAGTCAATGAAAGTTGACCTACCTTTCTTTACCAAATCATGTAGTACTATTCTTACTGCTTGGTTTAATGCAATGGTGGTTGGTGAATGGCAAAGGGAACGTTGGGTAAGCACGTAGAAAAATGCACATGTCACACATATAAAATCTAATGAATTGTTATTATGGGTTTGCCAACCATATTTTTTAGGATTTTCTTTTGAATGAAAAGCTAATGAGTAGCAGAGCAAAAGGAATGTGATAAAATATTCGATAAGATAAGATATAAGTCTCGATAAGATATACCTAGTTATTAAAAATAATTTACTTTATCTGCTACCTTTTCTCGTGCTGCTAATAGTACAAGAAGAAGAAAATTAAGTGGTGATGGAATAATAAGGTACACGTTTCATAATATCTTAATGTCTGAATTTAAGAAAGAAATTTTGTAGCGCAGCAGGTAGCCAAGCATTTTAGTAGTTTGATAATGCACTGGTTACTGAATATGCTACAGTACAATTTGATTCGTTGTTATCATATTGGCGAGAATTCAGCTCGTGTAATGATGTTGATGATGATATTACACATGCTATCATCACAGCACACATGCATTTATGAGTTTTTCTTCCTCAATGTGAATGCCAACATCGTCATCATGATCGTGTTTTGAGCTCGTGTGTGTGGCGCCTCATCAAAATGAGATATTCCATTAAAATCATGTATCGTTGTGAGGAAGTAGTAGGGAATGCATGTTAGAGCTAAATTCTCCGTGTAAATTTTTTACCAGCAGCTATAATGCGACAATCCCAATATTAGTTTTGTATTTAGTATACTGTGTACGTATTATTGTCAACTCTGTTGTAAGGTTTATTGGAATGCGGTTTTGACGGTGGTGGTGTCATGATGTCTTGATTTAAAAAGTAGAGAGAGCGCAGGGCTTGAAGGCCGGCGACATACATATGAATATGTACGTTACATATATTTTTTCAAGCGTATACAATAGAATAGTGTAGTCGCGAAGAAAACAAAGTAATTTGTATGCGAACAGAACACATTAGAATGTATGCACGTTGTAACTTTTGTGGATGAAAAATAACCGTCTGATTTCTCATTTTCTTGAAGATGGTGGAGCCTGAGGTGAAATAAATTAACTGCTCTTGCCTTTTGTCCTGAGAGAAAATTTTCAGCGTAGCATAATATAGTCAATTGCAATGTTATATCTGATCTCATTATGTATATTTTGGGCCGTTGTTTTGTGACACTGCATACCATGTTCTTTATCAGTTTCATCATGATCATCAGAGTGTCGCCTTTCCTTTTCTCCCTTGGTCTCCTTGATCGGGTTACATGTTGATGATGAGATGCGGTAAAATATTCCACACTAAATAATAATAACATTTAATGATCAGAAAAGACGTGGTGTTCATTTAGGTTAACTAGGCAGCACACTGGCCCCGTGGAACTCTAACGACATGATGATCATTTGATCATCATCAAAAGTCGCTCAGGGAACTCAATTTTGTCGCCATTTTACTTAGAATTGAATTTACTCTCGGAAAAAATCCGAATCACTGAATGAAATCAAGTCCAAGTCTATCTGGACATGGAATGGTACGGAAGGAAAAAGTTTACTATTTCTACGTTTTGCCGTTACTACATACATTAACTAGGATTTTGGTGTCGGCGACGGTGTCCTCTGTGTTACCAGATAGCAGAACAGAAAAGAGAGTAACAAGCAGGATCTCCATAAATCTTTCTCTAGTAATTTTTTTCGCTTAGCTAATATACTTATATCCATCTAGAATATAACTGTCCAAAAGGAAAAGTGCCGTGTAGCAGCAAGAAAAGTACAAGAATTTTTTTACTTCATGTCGCTCTCCTTATAATCATAATGTATTGCCATTATACATACAACATGTAGCCTATACGAAAACTCGTCACCATCCCAAACAACCCAGAAAACAGAGCACATTCCCAATGTAATAAACTATAATAAACTCTCTCCGTATACATATTATTTTATATTTATAGCTCATCCTTTCAGTTTTCAGTGTGTATGCATGTGTGTGCTCTCTGCTCAGCAGTAATACAACACTTTTATCTTTATTCCTTTTTCTCTCTTTTTCTTCGACTCCTCTCTAACTGACTTTTTTCTGCTACTCGGGCATGGCAGCAGTTTGCAACATAAAGAGTTAAAGCAATAATAAAAAAAGAAAACGGGAGTTTTCTTCCATTCTCCGTTCATTTTTCCTGATATAGCTTTTACTTCAGCAAGTAAAATGTATCTGTTCCGTTTTACTACTGATGATGATGGTGTTCATGGTTGGTGATGGGTTCTCTGCTGCTGTTTCTTTAACAGACACAAGTGTTGGCTGTTGTTGCAGAAAGTTGAACATTTTTTTCAGTCCTGGTGATCTGATCTACTGTGCGTGATTTCAACCATCGACCACCGTGCCGTTGGTAGCGTTGCATGGCAAAACTGATCTCTCTGTCTTTTTCTTGTTTATTTGCTGCTGTGATGACGGTGTTATGCTGTTAAGAATCAACTCATTTACACTTCCATCACAAGGCACATTTGCAAGTATATCTAAACGTATTTGCACTATTATTGTGGGTGCTCTTAGGCGATAATCTTTCCATTCTCACCCAGTCTCCTTGGTTGTTTTTTATTATTGGATTTGTTCGCGGCATGATGGAGGATAAAGGATAATCGCTTTGTTGATCAGATTAAGGTGGTGGTTGTGATGATTCAGATCTCTTCTGGATAAAGGGCAGAGAAGAAAGAAGGAAGATTCCTCTTCCATTTTCTCTACATGCCTGCGTTTTGGAACCGTGTGGATGTGTTGATCTTAGCCAGGTTTTTTTGTAGCAGTTACGTACTTACCTCTTTCACCCTGCCAGTACCTTTCAAGTCAGAAGGACAGGAAAGGAGAGTGGATTGCAATCCACAATCGATTGTTTCTTCTGCTTTGGCTCCGTGTGGATGTGCGTTTCTTTTCTATTATTTTATCGTCAATTGGAACGGACGGGTGGATAGCTCAACGAACGTTTGTTTCAGGATGTGAAGGGCGAAATAAAAATTGAATAGATAGAAAAAGAAGCATGACCGTCTTCAGTGGTCGTCATCAAAATTCTCTTGATGTTATTATCAAGTGTATCTCTTGATGTTGGTCTGGTGGTGGATCTTCCATTCTTTTATATTTCTCCAGCCTGAGCAGAGCAGAAGCTGCTGGACGAATTTTTCCAGGTTGATTGTGCGATAACAATAGAAATTGAAGTGAAAAGGCAGAGAGAAATATAATTCTTGTTCCTGGAATTTCCTCTAGTGTTTTCTATTGTATTTTTCTGACATAAACAATGATACGAAGGGAAAAAGTAGTAGAATTTTTTACTGATCTCACGGGACGTAGAGAAAAGAGATTGAATATTCGAAGGAAAGAAATATCGTTTTTGTGATATATGGAATAAAAATAAAATTTGTGTAAGTGTCCATTGAAAATTGTTTCTGGGACGAATGAATAAACAGATATCGGCAGAAAGATTGTTACTGGAAGAAAGTAATGTTGTGCGAGAGTGGAAGTGGTCCTCCTGCTGGTGTTGTAAGGGCGGGCAGTGAAAGTTCATCGCTAAAAGTTTTCTCATCCGTTAAAATCGTCAACAAGGGCAGTAAAGAAGCAAGACAGAGGAGAATTATGCATTCAAGTTCTTGGTAATTTCTCACTTCTCTCTCCTTAAAATTTTTGTTTAACGAGCGAGCAAGCAGTAAAAAGAGTCGCTAATTGTCGTTGATGATGATAATCTGTAGTATTCCTCCGCGTATAGAAGCCAATTAATTTAGATAATGGAAAATAGATGCTTTTAGAGAAACAAGAGCAGGAGGGAAAGAGGTTCATTTTGACCTAAAAAATTCGCTGCTCTTGTGTTATTAATATTATGGTCAGGTACGTTAGTGGTGTACAAAATACATCTAGTCAGTTTTGCTCCACTTTTACCCTTCTAATGAAATTGAAATATAAAGAAGAAATTTGCCTAGAGAAAGTTGTACCTTTTCCGTTATTTGGGATAGAAGAATAGAAAGAAACCCGGGAAGAATTGTAAATTATTCATGAGACATGCGCTCCCGCTTGCTCCTGAAACAGTAGCATTCAACGTTTCGCTACACCTATCACCTTTGTAGATACTTACATATGTCGTGTTGTGCGTACCACCTTTTCGTATTATAAATTATAAAAATTAAATTGTCGGTCGATGTCCATTTCGTTTTGGTTTACGCTGATACAAATTGTTTACCCTTTTATGCTATGTAGGTTATCGTCATTATCGAACAGTAACAGATTTGTGGAATCCCTTTGTTGTCACCAATCAATAACACCACACCAGTTGATTGCATTTTTATGAGTTCCATTTTCTTTTATAAAAATATGCAATTTTGTTTAAAAAATACTGTGAGTACATAAATTATGTAATAAAATCAATCAATTATCTATGTAAGGAACCGCTTACTCCCAGCTATGTAGTTACAAACATTTATGTTTTCAGTTGCCCATGGGTTTTGAAGCCCATATTGTTCTCTTTAATCCTGGCCAGATTTGAACCTGAAATTATTGACTGTTTGGCTGTAGCAGCCAGAAACACAGACAGGCCATTCTCCAAAAATTTGTTTCGTTTCTTTTTCATACCAAACGCCGCTCTGGTTACAGGTTTGTGTTTTGTTTGTTGAGAGTTAGTGATTCCAGCAGCTAAAATTCTCAGGAAGAAAATGTATATCTTCGATTTTTATATCCTTGCTTTGGTGAAGTGTGAAACAAACTTGACCGACAATCCGATAAGCAAAATTTACCAAATCGGCCAAAACACGATTTAAAAGAACTTGATTTACCTCGGGTTTTCGTGATGAAGGAATCAAAATGGAAATGTAAGGAAATGCATGCAGTAAGTTCTGATGGTTATGTACCTAGGTCAGAAACCCCCTTCTCTTATCTAGGATCCATACTTATCTTATTTCTGTTTTCATTTGAGTAATAATAGTTTCCGTCACTGCCTTAACTTATATACATATATGTAGAGCTTAGAATGATGTATATAAAATATGTCGTATGAGTCAAGATTCTAGACACGTAATGTGAATTGCATTTTACTTTAGTGAATGCAAATGTAGTGATCTGATCAGAACGTATTTCCTGTTTAAAAAACGATGTTGGATGGTACTAACGCTACCACCACCAACCTCAGTGTCCCTGACGCTTCTTCTTCTGTTACAACCTTCTGCTGTTCTGTGACGCTAGAATATCACCTTCTGCTGATCATCCCAATTTTTCGGAAAGGTACGACCGTTGTTTGTGTTGTTTAACGGTGTATATTACCTAATAAGATGAGATGATGTTATTGTCGGTTATAAAAATGTCGGTTGAATGAATTATGAAATGTACAATATTTCATGTAAATACGTACACGAGCTTCATTCATTCATTAGATCGAGCATGAGATTTTTTTTCAATGAATGTACTTCATTCTTCTTTTTTCTCCTCTCAACACCACTTCTGTGGAAACACCACGGCTGTGATCATCATGATAGTTGATGATGATAATAATGACGTCTTTTGTGTGACGCATGTAGTAGAAGCAGCAATGAAAAAAGAAAAACAAGTTGAGCCTAAGAATAATACACACACATTGTAATAATCAAACTTACTCGTTCATAGTTGGTATTTTTACACTTACGAGCGTATTTTAAACCTTCCCATTCATATATGTATTCCCGTTTTGGCTCCTTCACTCACGTTGGTTATTATTATGAAGCTTAATACAGTGGCAAATGGGCTAGTTGGATGGTGGTGCAGCTATCATCATCATATCAATGGGGAAAAGGTGTGCACCGTCGATCTACTGTTCCACTAAAGTTTAATGGTTTCATTTGTCGTTTGTTTTTCCGTGGTTGGATAGCAATAGAGAAAAATACAGGCGAAACATAACTTGTTTTTTCTTGTTTCTGCTGATGTGGTGACTCGGTGACTGACATACGTCGTTTTGGGAAAGATGGAATATGGAATGACGAGGGAAGGTATGAATGATGTTTCATTTTTGTAGATGGATTGGCAATGATCCATTGAAAAAAAAAATTTACTTCTTTCTTCTTGGCATGATGGCGAAGAACGATAATAATGATCTGGATGGTTATCACAACTACCACAGTCATTCATGGAATGGGAATCTGTACACTCACTCAGTGTAACATGAAACTCGTAAGATTTTATTGCGGGATCTTCTTCTAAAAAATGAAATGTCATTTTCCTGTTACGTTGTTGCAGCTTCCTTCCGTCTTGTTCTCGCTCATCGTGTCATCATTATCAGCTTGCATGGCATGAAAGTTTAGTGAAGTCAATAATTTATTTCAAGGTTGCCCCTACTGTTTTCTATCTCACTTAACATTGCTCTAGATGTGGACACTTTTGATCTACTCTAAGCTCCGTCGTTATTATTATTATTATCATCATAATTAGTATTTTGTTATGATTTGCCGTTACCATTAGCATTTTTGTAGGGAAATAGTAATTAGTTTACTTGGGGGAAAGTGAAATAATAAAGTGAAAAGTACTAGATGGGAATATACAGTGACGTTATTAGAGAGAGGGAGAGATTAAAAACTCCATCATTGCAGTATTGGCAATAAAACAAACGCTGCTGGAGTAAAAGACGTCAGCACTGTTTGGTTGTATCGGTGACGGTGGTAGTGGTTTTGGTACAACGGGAAACTCGGGAAAGTAAATAAGCTTACATGAAAAATAAGCAGCCAGGTTGGACGCAGCTGCTTTTCATCAGCTTGCTCGGCTGTTACACAGGACAAAAATAAATATGTGGACTAGAAAGAGTTCCTTCTTTTTTGATTACGTCAAGAAAATGGGTTAGTTGAGTACAGTGCAAGGGGAGCAGTTAGTTGGTTATAATCCTTCACCTGTGCTTTTAAATTGATCTCTGGTCATGTGGTCAATTATTTGAAATTTGTACAAGACAAGAAGGAAAGCCTGACAATGTGGCATTGACTGGAGAAAGCACCAACTTTTCCACCTCGCGTCTTTAAAAAAAATTGTATTGAAACGTGAGGAGATACATATATTTATTGGATTTATTGGTTTTCCCCTTTTTTGTTCAATTTTTGGGTGGTTTTCCCTCACTCCCCACAATCACCTCCGAACATGACCTGTAAAATACTTTTATTTTTTTTACCTTATTTTCTATAACCATAATATGGATTTCTTGTTAACTTACCCACTGTATTTTGTCTTGAAGTCTGCAATAAAGAAATATCTATCTATCTATATATATCACTTTAACGTGTTGTTTAGAAAAGCAATTTGAAGACGAAAGTTTCTTAGTAAATGGTTTGAAATCCCAGCAGGACTTCAAGATCTCAAGTAAAGAGGATAGCTTTTTAAAGTGAAGTTGCTCTGCGATCATTGCAGCACCTGCTGCACTGCCACGTTTGCATAATCGACACGGACACACTGTGATTTTGCGAATATAATAAATGATGCTATACTACGTGAAAATGTAGAGAAAGGAGGAGAGAGAAATTTATATCCTTTTGGATTATTTTGTCTGATGGTTTTTTGATCCTCTACTGCTGCTCTGTTTGAATCTCCAGCTTCAAACAAGAAAAATGGATTCCCCTACCTTTTGGAGTGTTTGGAACAGGTGTTCATCTTCACTTAAATTCTCACTTATTGTAAATCCCTATAACCGCACTCCTCTTCGGTGTACCTTTTTCAGAAAATTGGCTTGATGTTTTACATATCGATGGGCTCGATACGATAAATGCAAGCTGGCTGAATTTGCGACAAATGCTAAATGCACGGAATTAAAATTTACGACAGATGCTTTATGCTTGTCAAAATTCAATGACGATTCATGGTGTGTATATGCCCCAAGATTGAATATAGCATGAATCGTCGTTGAATTTTGACAAGCATATACAGAAGCATCTATAGTAAATTTTAATTCTGTGCATTTAGCATTTGTCGCAAATTCAGCCTAGCATGCATGTAGCATTTATCGTATCGAGTCCATCGATATAGAACGCGCAGTGTATTTGTTAACAAACGCCAACTTATGCTATCACGTGTATTTTTATTAACAAGTGTACAGCGTTGTCTCGGTTTTTGTCTTTGAAACGTAGAAATATTTTACATTTTTTAGATGCACATTATAGCACGAATTGCAACATACTAGTTTCCTGTTGAAGTTGATGCGGCCGTCCGCGCTGTAACTCGAAAATGGCTTATCCGATTTGAACCAAATTTTGCATGTGCATATGCATGCACTGACGTAGAACCCTATTGATTTTGGACGCATGAGGTTAACGGCAACCGTTAACACTTTGAAAATTTCAAATGACTGAAAATGGCTTATCCGATTTGAACCAAATTTTGCATGTGCATATGCATGCACTGACGTAGAACCCTATTGATTTTGGACGCATGAGGTTAACGGCAACCGTTAAAAACCGTTAACACTTTGAAAATTTCAAATGACAACATATGGCATGTGACGTATTATTCAACTCGTCTTACTGCCAAATGAAAGGTTCCGCCATTAGTTTGAAATTTACAGTTACCGTTTGGCCGTTACAGCGATTTCAAATTGTTTTGGGGCGCTGTGAGATTTCATGCTAGAACGATGGGAAAAGTCCAGAAATGACAGGATCCACCACTATTTTGAAATTTTCAGTTACCGTTTGACGGTTACAGCGATTTCAAATTGTTTTGGGGCGCTGTGAGATTTCATGCTAGAATGACGGGACAAGTCCAGAAATAAAAGGATCCGCCACTATTTTGGAAATTTTCAGTTACCGTTTGACGGTTACAGCGATTTCAAATTTTTTTTGGGGCGCTGTGAGATTTCATGCTAGAATGACGGGATAAGTCGAGAAATAAAAGGATCCGCCACTATTTTGAAATTTTCAGTTACCACTTACAATTAGTTTCGCCGTGCAACATAATTCTGCCACTTTGCGTAGTTTATTAACGTTATATTATTTGTACAATGCTTTGTTTGCTGAAATATTTTTACAGCTACTTATTCGTATAGGCGCCAGGTGCTACACCTTCTTTATCGTCGCATCGTCAGGAATAAAAATCCCAGTTTGGAAACTTCTCGTAGATACTCAGTCAGTGCAAGTGAAAATGTACCGTTTTGGGTTCATTGGTTATTTAGAAAGCTATGCCGCAGAAGGATTTTATCCATAATATCATTTAAATAGGCTAGAAAAAAAGGCTACGTGGAAACGGAACAAAAGTAGGAGTTTGTATAAAGTAGGGTTTTTATTCCGTTCTGCAGTCCATTTCTAAACATTTTCCCCTTTACGGTTATGCTTTACACATGGAAATTATATTGTTTAGTAGTTAGCTCCATAGCCTTTCCAGTGATGTTTCTTACAAAAAAGCAGGAAGGAGAATGCAGAGAAAAGGGGTTTTTATCTAGTGTATTTTTTATTTTGCTCTTGTGTTCGTGGGAGGAAAGGAGAATGGGAAAATTATTATTTCGAAAAGATGTACGGGAAAGTAGAGAGAATATGGAAATCATATATTTATGCTTGTTTCTTCGAATTGTGTATTGTAAAATTGTTGTAAAAAATTTCATTTGTTGAGGCAGCAGCGGTAATAATGGGACTTGTACAAAAATAAATCATTTTGGAGAAATGTAGCAAGAAGAAACTCGTGGTGAGCATGTAATGTAGAAAAAGAAAGGGTTTTTGGATGCAGTGCAAGTAGAGAATTGAGGAGAACATTGGTGAGAGTGAGGGAGACGAGATGTATAAATACTCTGTAATGTTCACAGAAAGAGTAGTATGCTCTTTTCGGTGTATAATATATAGAGGTTATGGTTGTAGAAAGTTAAGCTTATGAAATCAACGGTATGAGTATTGAAAGGTAGTATGGTAGTAAATTTGATAAGCGTCACGTTTGGATGCTTAAAGAGAAAGGGGTGAGGTGAAAAAGGAAAAGAAGGTACATGCCACATGCATAAACATAGCAATAATAGTCTGGAGATCAAAATGCGACGTCTCGCTTATTGTCAGTCAGCCCTCTGTTATGTTGTTATAAGGATAACGGGCTGAAAGGAGAGAGGAGGAAAGTAATTTAGGGAAATAAATGAGAATTTAACGGGAATGTCCGCCGACCGGTTTAGATAGATGTAGGGGAAGAGTAGTGAAATGCAGCAGATGACAAGAGTCCTTTGTGCTCATATCCAAAACGGGTTCGGAATGAGGGTGATGATGATATGAGCACGAGGATAAATATGGAGGTACTGGCAGTTGGTGGACATCGCAGAATTCGAAGTCCTCGAATGCGAATTCGCATGCGTGGACTGCGAATTCTGCGTCCCAAAAGACATTACTTTTTTAACATAGAAAATGTTTGAAATCGTCGAGTAACAAAGTTTTTATTTTTGCAATACAAATTTCATATTATTTAGAAACTTTTGTAGATGCGGGATTTTTGTTTCTAGATGCGGAACCTTGTTAAAAATCGTGTTAAAGTNTAGATGCGGAACCTTGTTAAAAATCGTGTTAAAGTAGAAAAAACTTTGTTTACTAAAACATATTATATAGATATCTGCAAGGGTGGTGGGAGAACGTAGAATTCGCATGCGTAAAGTAAACCAGACATGGAACCATTTTAAGGACGCAGGATTCGCATTCGCAGGACTCCGAATTCTGCGATGTCCACCAACTGACTGGTCTGGTACTGGTCTGCCAAACGGGTGGCATGGTAGCATGGCATGGAAGAAAGCAGTGATCTCCCCCCCAATAAAAGCGGCTAGGTGAATTATGCAATGCACTGTGTAGGTGCGTATCACGCTATTTCCCCCGACATCTCCCCTATAGACTTTTCCTCCCGCGACATTTTCCCACTACGAAATTTCCTCCATGCGACATTTCCGTCAACTCATATTCCAAATATTTTCATGAAAAAGGCTTCAACAAAAATATACGAAGCTAATATTTCAGTACTGTGTTAGCTTATTTCGAGTTTTCAACTGTACGTATAATCAAATCAATTCTATACGTTAAAATGTACCTTGCAAGATACGTTAAAGACATGCATATCAATTAAATAGGCAGGGAATTTACTACGACGAGTATTTGTTAAATAAGAATATAAAACATTTTAGATGGGGGAAATTACGTAGTGGAAAAATGTCGCGGGGAAGAAGCAGCGTGGGGAAAAGTCGATGCGGGGAGATGTGCGGGGGGAAATAGCATGGAACCGTGTAGGTGGTATGTGCATCATTATTATGCAGTCTATTTATTGGGTAAATAAAGCAGTAGTGAAAGTGAGAAGAGGAAAGGTAGGGGAACCGCTATACGGCTCCCTTGGTGGTGTGTGTGTTGGTATATGTGCCTGCATGCAACCTAAAGGCTGAATGACAAACTTTTGTTAGGCTCCGTGTACGTGTTGATAGAATTTGAATGTTATACATTACTTAAGTTTACTTGTTATTCCAGTAACATATTTGAAAATAGTACACTTCTCATTCATTCCCCTGAAATTGTTGAAGGTTGTAGTAGAAGAAGTGGGGGAAGCGGGGATTTTTACGAGAAAGGTTTCCTAGCTCTGGAGGCCCTACAAACATTATAAATGGAGATGAACCCACGTACAAGCAAAACGTTCATATTTTACGACCGCAACAGACACAAAAAAATCTGTTCATTTTTTGAGCTGCAATGTAATCGACATCCGCCCCTAGCATATCAGGCTGCATATTTTTGGTGTCTGAAGTGTGGGTGTTGTGCAGTAGGAAAAATAAAAGTTTATATTTCACTCTGGAGATCTGTTTCTCTTCTGTATGAATTGGGTGGTTGGATAGTTGGTGATAAGCCATGCGTTAATGAAGTGAAAGTGGAATGCATTTCTCTTCTACTTGTGTCCTGTGATGATGAAAAGATCTATACCTACAATAATGTAATGATATAATGTAATCAAAAGCTTGGTGGTAAAGTGGTAAAAAGGAAAGGGTTGATGTTAATTTAAGGAAAACAACGGGTGATCGTGAGTGGGTGGTACTCTTGGGGTGGTGTGGTTGCATTTTCAAACGAATAGAAAGCGTCCTTGTTTTAAATAATTAAAATTGGATTCCAGTTGCATGTTGCACCAGGGAAAAGTCTAATTGAGTTTATGTTTATTTTTTTAAATTGCATAACCTTTTTAGGGAGTTGGTTTCTTATTATTTTGCCACTATTGCTTTCTTAATTAAAAAGTTTACTTCTATTTTGCAAATACAGTACAACTTCCCTATAATACCACCCCAAGGTGAAAGCTTTTTTGGCCTTAAACAGATGGTGGCCATGTATAGAGGTTGATTTAAGCCACATTACTACGTGGAAGGGTGAAAATAAACCTGGCCAAAAGTAGAGGTTGGCCATATATAGAATGGCCTTATAGAGAAGTTGCACTGATGATTTTCGAATACTTTGGATTGAATGAGAAGGAAATTCAGCCAAGCTGTTGTCTTCATTATCAAAGTGCACGGGGTTTGAGAGAGAGAGTGGCAGTTAAAAAGCAGTAGCTTGTTTGTTACATTTATTTGGAGAGACACTTGTCGAGTATCATATTGTTTTGTAAACCGCTTCATGACCGCTTTTTATGAAAGCGTTGCCGTTTGGAGAGCAAGTCTTTTTGTGGGAATTTCTCCCCTAAAAATTAATTACTTTTTGATGCTGCGGTTAGATAAACAAAAAACAGTGTTATATGAAAATTATTTGACGGCCGACACCACCTGGACTATGTATATCTGTGTAATAATTTGTTGTGATAGGATGCTAGTCTACTTTTATGCCATGTCTATCATAGTTAATTTTTATTAGTCTCTGTAAAATCAACAAACAGACAGCGAACAATGGAACAAGTGCGCAGCAGAGTATTTTTCGTAGAAACAACCGGAAAAGGTTTGCGTGTATGCCTGCTGTTCGCATATTTTCACTTTACGCTCACACATGTCATCGTATATTGTCTCGGTCGTATATTGTTTTTGCAATTGGCTAGCAACGAATAATCACTGTTGAGCCTAGATGTCTGCTTGACTGAGCGACAGCTCGTTGTTAGTAAATTATTTACTCGGAGGAGAGAAAAATAACAAAAGCTTTTATGGTGTAGGGATGGGGAAGGTATGTATCAGGAACCTTCCTAATCTCACTTGGCGGATATCACTTGAATTTGAATGGCAATGGTGTGGTGGCGTCAACTTGTGGTGACCATGGAGACTGCCCTTCCCAAATGGCATTATGCATGATGTGGCAATGGTTTGGGTATGTATTACGTATTCATGATTGCCATGACGTGGAAATGTTACCATCAGAATTGATCTCATCACCGCTTGCACCTATGTTGAGCATGAAAGATGATGGCGATCATGGTGACTCTTATTTACCTTTTAAATTTTAGTCATTTCCTGGAACATTTTAGTCCATTGTATCATGTGATCACAACTCATCTTTTGTTACTGTATATGTAGTCGGTCATCAAGTAGCAGATGGTTAAAACCAGCGTAATTACTTCATTTTCGCACTGCAGTATTTTGAAGCTGAAACTGAACCAGCTGGAGAATTGCATGATGAGTTGATGAGCACATCATCATTACTTACTAAGCATACACGTATGGACTGCTGGCAGTGAGTCCCATTCTATATTTAAATTTCAATGGCGTAATGTGTACTTGTAGTACTTATTTAGCTACAGAGAAGTAATTAGGGAGCCTCTTGTTCCGCCTACTCGATCTTAAGAAGGCGATGAGAATTTAATAATCCTGCTTGTCATGAACTCCAGTGTCAAGTCATTGGTATTCTGTACAAGAAGACTTTCCGGTTCATGCTCTTCTGCCGCTCCTACTCCTGTTTCTAGAGTCTAAAGAAGATGCTGCTGTGGCGGAAGTTCGGTGGTGGAATAACACATCGTACTCAAATGTCTCCTCTTGGCTTCCGTTGTCGTAATGATGCTGGCAGCATTAACCCTTTCACTAGCAGCAAGAGTGATGTTTTGTTGTTGTTTTGGTTAGACATCAAGCTGTTTTTATGCATTTCTCTCAAACAACCAAACTAGGAGCAAAAAAATGGTTGACTCTGCGACTTCCGCTTTCGTTCTTTTGATTTGTATTTGGCAAATGGCAACGGCAGCATGATGCATAACGCATAATATTTCGTAGTACTAGCATTAGATGCCTTTCACTAGATGTGTAAATGCATATATGGCACCGTAAACATAAGGTAGACTATATTCAAAGCCTAATAAACCTGGAAGGAAGAAAAAAGGGGTTTCCTTATTTACAGCAGAAGGCAACGTTTTTCTGTAGTAAAATGCATGCACACGCCATAAAAAAGCCAATAAATTTACTCTTTTACACTCGTATCTGCCTCTGTTTTCCAGTAGCAAACCAGTTTGCATTGAATTTCTGGCGTATTGAATATTGACATAATGGCTGTGTATAAAGAGGAGAAAAAAGTATTCGATTAAGAGAATAGCAAAGAAAAAGATTTGTATGATAAGGAGAGGAGGGTGGTAGTGTTGGTTGACTTAACAGAATTATTCCAGAAGCAGCAGGGAGAGGCATAAAAACACACTCTGCTCAAAGCTACATATTGATGATGGTACTATGTATTAGGAATAGGAAAAGGGAAAACATTAAAAGTAGAAGAGTCGAGTAAATGTAAAAATGGGGAAAATCATCTTGAAAACCAAGGCTGTTATGTTGTAAAGAAGAAGAAAATTCTCATTTAATACCCCGTTCACTTGCGCACTCCACCCTTTTAATTTTTCTGAGTGGAAAAGAATCAAGAAATAAAATGTTCTTGACGATGGCCTCGAATAAGGTCTGTGGAGGGAGGAAGAACGAGAACGAGATGATCAATGATCATGTTGATAGGAGGAATTGGTATGTACTATGTACCTAATCTAGTTTTTCATTCATTGAGAAAACACTTTGGCACTTTGCGTGTCACATGAAATGAATGAATTGTACATATCATAATCAACACCAAATCACCAAATATTTTCTTTGCGGGATCAAATCTTTATAAAATCCTTTGCGGAAAAATACGGATATTTCCTATTTTTAAAATAAAATCCACATCGTAAGTAGCACCTCTGGCCAAGCTTGAATTTACGATTCATTCATCAACATATTATATACATATCACATATCATCCTTGATAAATAAGGCGTTTAGTTAATTACTATGAATGAAAGGATAAACATTTTTGTAATAGCAGAGCTCTGTGTGCTCTTCACGTATGTTTAACTCTGGACTCACAAAGCAGTCTTGTCAGTGAGAGTCTAGGAGCCTCCACTCCTCCATTTAAACGTGTGAACATAACCGGTGAATAGTGTTAACAAAATGAATATGTCGGATTTAGAAGAGCTGGATTTTGTGTTTGTTTCGGAATCGTAAGAAGTTCAGTCGTAAACATAGACTAGTTTAATTAGTAATTATAAATAGGTAGTGTATGTCTGCAATTAGCATTGAAGTAAAATAAAATCTAACATTTTTCCTTTTACTTCGTCATTACAGTGATGTCGATCTCGATAATCAACGTCAACTCTCAGATGCCAACTCTGGAAGTTCCTCCAATTCCAGTCTTTCCACACGGTTAGTTAACTTAAACCAATTTAATTCACGTAATTAACGTTGTTTGCTGAAGGAATGCGTGAGTATTGTTTGCTAATTTATTTATATTTATTTTTGTAGAAGTCTGGATAGTCCCAAGTCCTCCTCGCTCGAGTTGGTAACGCATCAGCCGCACTACCGTCGTGATCGTGACTCTGAAACTCCTGAAAATCCTATTCGTCATTCCGAAATCATTAACGATTCCTCATTTAACCGAAACATCCCTGGATGGGAGGGAGACAGTGATATTGAAGTGGAACAAGATCCTCCCGACTGGACCAGCGATGTCCCTGAAGAAATCCTCAGCCGGCTGGATCGGGTGGGCAAGAAGAGACAAGAAGTTCTTAATGGTGCGTCACATTACATTGTACACCAAAAGGCTTCCCAAAAGAAGCAGCAAAACTTTTATTTTTATCCTCTTTTTATTTGGACGACCTATGGTCACAGTTGTTGTTTCTGTATTGTAATGGAATGCCCGATTCTGTTTTCTTGTTTTGAGTAGCTTGTCAAAAAAAGTTTTCCAGAATGTCCAATAGTGTCCGTCCAAGCGTAACAATTTGTTTTTCTTGGGTTTTTATTTATTTTACTTGATTTTTTTCCTCAGAACTTTTTCATACGGAGCGGTTGTATGTTCGTAAGCTGAAGATTATGGACCGTCTATTTTTCCGGCCGATAAAAAGTCAACAGTTGCTACCCGCGGAACTGATCCATCTCCTGTTTCCAAATTTGGAGGAAATTTTAGACATTCATGACCAGTTCAATTGCTTGTTGAAAAAGAAAAGAACTGAAAATCCTGTGGTTGGTGATATTGGCCCGGTGCTGTTAGAAATGGTAAAAAATATTTTGAAATACATGTAATGGCAATTTTATTTAAAAAATAAAAATAAAACTATTGATTTTACTCATTTTTTATGTTAGTTCGACGGAGAACGCGGTGAGCAACTGAAACACGCCGCTTCAACATGCACCGCGGCCGATTCCATTGAGTACAAAAATCTGCAGAGAGCTTTGGAGTTAAGCAAGGAGATTCTAACGAGCGTCAACTCTGCCAAGAAGGAGGCTGAGGATGAAGCGAGGCTTCTGGAGATTCAAAAGAGGCTGGACAAATCATATTTTGAGAAGGGCGTCGAGAGGACAGATCATGCTTATAATGACCTTAGGGTATTAATAGATTTCTTCTCGAATTTTTATTTAAAATTGTCAAAAATAGACATTAATTTCTCTCTTTTTCTCTAGAGCTTTGATTTTACCAGACATAAATTAATATACGACGGCTATCTAATATGGAGACTGCAAAAGCCAAAGGGCGACAGACTAAAGTCGGAGCACCTAGAGGTACTTCTCGTTTTGCTGGAAGATATGGTCGTGCTCCTACTCAAAGTTGATGATCGTTACGTGTTGAAAATGCATAACGTCGTGGGTACAGGGAGGGCGGAAAGGATGCCAGCTAAACCTATCATTAAACTCAATACTCTCCACGCAACGCGAGTTGCTGCAGGTGCGCATATAATCTAAGCCAATGTTCTCAGCAGGACATTCCCTTTACAAATGGTTCATACAACATTTTCATTTTTCTCTTTCAACAGATAAACGAGCATTTTACCTACTTTCCAAGAATCCACCAACTCCGTTCATGTTCGAATTGGTGTGCAGTACTGGCGAAGAAAGGACGTTGTAAGTGACACTCATTTTCTATTTCATATTTTACTCCAATGTATGGGTTTGCAATAGACTAGAAATGTTGGTTTTTAAATAATCATAGCAGCACATCAAGACATAATCTAAGAAAGTCGTTGCGCACAGTGTACTGTGAACCAAATGAAATTGACAAGCTGTCAAATCAAATGTCGTTACATGTGCCAATCCAAAAGTTATGATGAATAGTGATTT
>JAHZMV010001325.1:0-13872 GCA_027743765.1 Coecobrya sp. COE2 | reverse complement strand
CCCACCCCTAGACCCACTCCAAATCCCAGACCAAGCAGTACGTATCAAGAAACCCCACCAGTACGACTTGACCGGAAGGATTAGGTAAAGTAAATACGTAACTCACAACATAATCCCCCAACCTACGTAAACATAATGTATGTAAAATGACTACGCAGCACGTCAAAGCTGGAAGGTCTCCGCGAGTTCAACGTAACTCACATCAGCACGAGTCTCCTCCACCTCCAGGCGAACGTCACAGTCACGCTCCCTTACGTGTTCCTAACAGGTAGCCTAACTAACCTAACAAAATTCTTTCCAAACGCATACAATGCCCATTCACGTAATCTATCCACAATATCCAGGAAGATACAACTTAAAAGGCCAAGCCTTAGGTTTCATCCCGATCCGAGGAAACGGCCCATACATAGTCAAACCAACTTCCATAAAAACGTCAGTATACACAACAATGTCTCTCACTCACGGCCACATCCAAGTAAAATCAATGGATTTCACCCTTGACATGTCAGCCCTGTACGCAAGATTCGAAGGACTCTTCGGAGGAGGTCATTTCGGAAACATTGCAAACTCGCTTATGAACAGGTTCGGGATGACACTCTTCAGGAGAATCGAACCTAAAATACACGACAAGGTCAGGGTCGCTCTCATCACCGAGATTAACGAAATACTTAAGGTCAGTACATTTATACATTGTTTTATCATTCATTGTGGGTCGGTCTTAATTTTATTTACATACATTTATATTTATCGGAACATCGGAACATTTTCATCATATTTATTTACATATTTTAATTTTCCCTTGCAGGACATGCCAATCCTGGACCTCATCGGTCTGATAAGCAAAACCGACTGCCAATCGGCTCTCCACGAAATGGTCAAAACACACCAAATGACATGAATATTTTGTACATAAAAGTTTTGCAATAAAATCTGAGAAATAAATAATAAAAAGCACAAAGCAAAAAAAGCATTCGTTGATAAAAGTAGTGAGCAAAGAGACGCGATAAAAGAAGCCCACGTTCACACACACAGAAATTTTGCCATTTACACACTAACACCCTCAAGCTAGTCACTTACGTAAAAGAAACAAATTCGTTTTATTGCGCATAAAATATTATCAAAAAGTTGCAAAATTCTAAAGAAATTACAGAATCTCGTGTTAAATCTCAATAATCTCACACTAAACATCCCACTATCGATATTAGATTTTATACGTAAACGATATATCAAAGTAGCGGGAGGGAGGAAACAAAAAATATTCAAAAAAAATGGGCATTGCAATTTGGAATTAGGTTATTATCTATAAATGTGCAAACAACGTGTGGCAGAAATTTTTCATTAGATTAACGGATTTCCATCTTAAAAGCTGGCGATGTGGTGATGTGCGTAGAAAAAAAAACAGCAACTAGAGAACAATTCGCAAATATTATTTCAAATTGATATGCATTCTACCCAAGTATTCCTAACAAATAATATTATTCCACAAAATGTGCCCAATTTCAAAGCTTTTCAACAACTAAATTTTAAAGAACTCAACGGGTGGACGGACAGACAGACAAAAACGACAATCCACAGCCCCATTCCTAAATCACCCAACTCTCCTTACTAAACTAAAGAACTTAAACACACACCGACAACACCAAGCGTACATATCGTTTTCAACACGCCGGCGATGCCAAAAAAAATCTGTTCTCCTCTCTCTTCTCCTGCGATTAGCATATAAAACACACACCTATTTCGTCCAAAAAATTAGTACTGGACAAGACGATCGAGAAAGAAAAAAAATCACCTCCGCTCGTAGATGATCTACGCGTCCAAAAAAGCGATAATTAACCGAAACCTTATAAGGAACATTTTTGATGATAGGGTGCAAAAATTTTCACCGCTGGACAGGAGGTGTATTATTTCTATTCCTTTTTTTGATGAATGTTGTTTGGCTTTAACCATCTTCACCTCTCTGTCTTTATACGATTTCTGCAATTTTGCATAAAATATCGTTTTTCTTTTCTAGTTTGCGTGGGGGAGGGTACAGATAGGTAATACTTTTTTGCACGTGTTACGTAACTCGATGCTTTGGATAGATGATTATTATACTCTTTTTGGCCATTAATAATATTTCTACTGGATGGATTTACTTTTAGAATTTTAAACAAATTTTAGATGCGTTGTTTGCCTCACCCGACACTAAACTCGTAAACAATAATAATATTTTTAAAACATGCTAAACTTTCCCCATTGTGTACAAGTATAAATTACACGTGTAATAGCAGGCATTTATTAATGTGGCTCATAAATATGTTGAAAGAAGTAGCGCTATATTTCAAAATATAATTCATGATGCGATTCCAGTTCAGTTTGTTCTGAATAAATGAATGAAATGCAAAATATGGCCATTGCAAAATTATATTTTTTTCTGAATAGCGCCTAGCGTCTAATATCGTATGTATTACAATTCACGAGTTTAATTCAATGAAACATTAAATCTACAAAAAAACGTTGAGAAACCAACCAAATTTATGATTTTGTAAAGTCGGAAAAAATACCTAAACATTAAGCAAACAGAACATGTCGGCCGACCGAACAGACTAACAGACAACACCAAACACATATATACTTTCATGTAACCACATTACTCAAACGCAATAACAATAGTTAGCAAATAACCGATTATATCTATAATCTCTTCTACTCACAAAAATAAAATAATTTTAAGATCACACACGGGCACCCTGCCAAAAAAACCTATAAAAAGAGTGTATTTAGAAAGTCTAAAAAAAGAACCTCCTCAATCCAATCTCAATCCCCACATTTAAGAAACTACGATCAGGGTGTGTACGTAAAATAAAAATAACGTGAAAGTGGAAAACACATACTTATCCGTTTATCCAAGATAGAGAAATTTTAAAAAATTACGTTCATCAGTCAGACATTCCAACTCCCCCCACATAAAGAAAATCACAGAACCCATCTCGATTTTTGATGTATGCGAAAAAAACGATAATTTTATTCTAATGATTAAAGTAAACACCCATTTTTTTCTCTACTCTGCAGATTCACCTAACAGCATCGCAATAAAAGAAAAAGCGCCCGGAGATAAAAATGCATACCTATATAACGTAATGTTTACCTCCACGAGCGTTTTTTTAAACTTATGAACATTATCAGTTGTTATTATACACTTTGACGTTTATTATATGTATGATATATGGGTATTATTATTATTAGCGATTTTCTTACAACATTTTTACTCTACCAATTGTTCTTTTTTTTCTCTCGAAACCTTTCACTGGTAGTGTTCATCGTCCAGAGTGGTGGTGGTAAGGTAAGCCAAGCCAAACGAACTTTTTTAAGTGTGATGCTCGCTGCGGAGTTGACTTACGGCATTGAGTACATTATACACATTCAAAATTATGTTAATGTTCAGGTTAATGATGCATTAATTAAGTAGCGGAAGAATTTTAGTTTTTGCAAATTTGACTCATTATCCAGATGCATTTCATTTGTGGACTCCAAAACTCCTGAATAAAGGAACCTGTTCAAATGATAATACATTTACACGAAAATTGAGTGTTCATGAAAATTACGAAAATACAAAGCGTGTCTTCAATAATAACCAACTTGAATTCACCAATCATTTATATCAAACTCCCAACCAATCACCCGCACAAGGCGATTCGATAAATGAAATATGCATAGCATAACATCCAACAATATTCTCCAGCGTCGAAAACCATTTACTCCAAACTAACTAACTAACCCGCATATACAAGCTCATCATCAAACAAAAATCGCATGCAAACTACAGCTAATGTTTTAAAAAAATCCAAAAATGGATCCCATGAAGGCCAAAATAATATAGCAAATCGCTTTACAACATTAAAACCCCGAAACGAATGATAAAAAAAACTACCAATTTTCCAACCGATTACATACCCATTTACATTCTGAAACTAATAAAAGATGGTCTAGAAGCAACCCACAAATCACAAAAAAATACATGAAGACGACATCTCCACACACAACAACGAAAACAAAAGTGGACCACTCCTCAAAAGAGAAGAATGAGACCACCTTCTCTCGTTCAGAGAGAGATTTTCATTCAGCGTCCAACAAACAAAAACGATGACATTCACGATTTCTGCTTCTCAACAGCTCAGTGTCGTTTCTGGCGTCTTACCGTGTGAACGCGTCTCTAACACTTTTTATATGCACCTTTGTGTGTCGTGACTTTGTTGTGTCGTCGTTAGAGTGGCTTTCTGAACAAAGTGGAGGTTATTTTCTGTGCTGTGCTACCTGGAATATAAGATACTTTGGATTTTAAACACTTGTCAAGCATGCCAGTTCAAATGGGTGAGTGGAGCATTTTAAACATTCATTCAAATTAAATATGAAAACGCCTTTTCATGAAAAATACGTAACCGAGTTTTATCCGATATTCAAAATCAATACCGTATCATCATTAAAGTTAAATACGTTTAGTTTACTCCGACTCAAACATAAAATAGGTATCTGTAAATCAGGTATCCGCCGCCCCCCACACTTCCCAAAAAAGAATCCCAACAATCAATTAAGCCACATAAAACGGTGTAAAATTAACGACTCCATAAACAACAAACTTAACGACTACTAACACGTTGTCATGCTCACAGTAAAAAAAGTTTCTTAAATTATCATGACGCATAATTTATCCGAGCTGTGACAAGGCTACGTGTATTATTCGTTGAAGAAAAAGTGATTCAGAAATGAGAATAAGATGAATGCAATGAGTTTGCATGACAGTTAATAGGCAAACTGGTAAAGCGAGCTTGATAGATGAGGTTGATTCCTCCATCCAGCCCTTTTATGGAGAGGGGTGCGTGATAATTTTGTCAAATGCGATTTAATCGAGTAGCGGAATATGCGAATGTGCATGTCATTTACATTGGTGACTTATATAGGCGCAGTTGATATAAAAAATTTAGATTTTAACTGCAATTCTACCGGTTGATTTCGGTTGAAATTAACTCGGATTCCAAAAACTACTCAACTCTACTTTAGTCATTAATTTAATTAAGATCATTTTTTATTATTAATTACCTTTACTATTCCATCCACGCACGATCCTCCCCGGACAGACAGTCAAGCAGAAGACACACGCGATCCCACTAAAAATTATTTATTTAAAAAAACAGCAAACCATCTAACAGCAAAACAAAGCGACGATTAATTATCCCATCCCATCCCATCCCCTCCCCCAAAGTTGAGCAAAAATAGAAAGCAACGCTACGTAACCAAAAAAAACGAATTAAAAATCAAAACGACAATAATAAACAGCTAATCTACTTTAAAAAAAAGCAAATGGCTTAATTTTGAAAGTTGTGTGAAATAACAAGAATATTGGCATTGTTATTGCGTGGGTAACGAAAAAAAAAAGAAAAGATATCGAACAGCTCGTTTAGATCCGGTAGTTGTTTGACAAATATGGAGATGATGATCGTGCTTGGTGACTTGGTGATAGCACCAGAGACAGAGAAAATTGTTCGTAATAATATATTATCTCTGTTGTTGTTGTGTCATATGAATGAGCTCAGTTAGTTAGTTAAGGTTCTTTACGATTTTGTTGTAACTTGACCGGAATTTTTTATTTGTGAATGACCTGTGCTGGTAACAATAATTCAACAGTAAGAATCGCATACATTCTCTTTCTCTTAACCGGGTGCCTAGATAAGGAAAATTGGTTGTGGTTTGCCCAGATTTTTTCCCCCTTCTATGACCGAATAGAATATTTAAACTTGTTTTACGAATAGCCACCAAACATGTAAGTATAACGAGCCATTAATGTGAAAAACAACGGGAAATTGTACGCGTTTTTCATTACCACTCACTCCATTAAAAGCAAATCCAGTCCAAATAAAAAAACGAGAGAAAGCTCCCACATACATGAGTAGTAATTTTCCCCACCCAAAAATATACAAGCATTAACACATTTCCCAGAAACATTATAATTTCCGCGTTAAAAAACTTGAAAAAACTAGAATTAAAACGAGATAAACAAAAGCCGCAAATTGAATAAAAAGATCTCAATTCGAACGTGACGAACGTATGCATAATGCAAAAGTAAAAAAATGTGTAAAAAGAGACGATAGAGCATCACCACCACCCCCACAAGTAAGTACAAGAGAGTCGATGATGTTGTGGTCGAGCTTGAAATGCATCCCATATTAGCAACCTGCGTGTCCATAAATCAACTGAAACGCAAACATCTCAATAAAAATTAACCCACAACGACGACAAGTAAACTCGAGGAAAAAATGTACAAAACTTGAACTCAACACACTGACTAACTACACTTATGATGATGAAAACTGGTAGGGAATTAATTCGAGTGCTGCTGGCTGCTTTTATGTTTAACATGTTTGTCTGTCCGTAACAAAGTGTTACGGGTGCCCTTAGATTAATTATTCAAATCGAAGGGTGATCGATCCATATCAGTCATGATATCGGTCAGTGTTACATGAAATTAAATATGGTTTCGATCATGTCGACACCTGACAAGTTAGTTAGTTAGTTTCCGCTACAATTTTCATTCTGAACAACATTTATCTCATACCCGCTTTCGCTACTTCACTAAATACACCCAAACAGCGCAATTCACCAAAGCGTAGGACAACTCTAAAACTAGATAAATTACGACAACCAAAACGTGATGGAGTAAGAGGGAGAGGCATATAATATTCATTTTCGTAAAACCCAACAATAAACGCTTTATTAGCGACCACAATCGAACTCACCTTTTCACACTCGTCAACTAAAAATCTGGTGAAGAGTAACGAATTTATCCTTGAGAAAATGTTACGAAAAAAGATACGGAGAGTGTGGGCGGATGACAAGAATTTATATTTATGAGGGTAAATAGTGATGATGAGTTGAGAATGGAGAATGATGGTGTTGGGTTCACCACCTGGAATACATACACAATCTTAATGTTGTGGGATGGATGGATGAGTGTAATATTAGATAACTTGTTGACCAGTTTTTTTGCTCATTTCATGGAAAAATTAATGACTAAGTTATGTGATGTAATGCGGGGTGGAAAGATATAATGCTATATTTACGCAACAAGTATCTCAATGTGCCCCAAAACTAATTAATTAGCCTATTAACTAATTGCCAAATTTTTTTCCCCAGACTACTCGGACTTTGGGTTCACAAACGGAACGACAAGTTTCATAATCGGCGACACTGTTTACGTAAACGGCGAGGGCGACTACCGTGGAAAGATATGCTACATAGGTCAAGTCCATTTTGCCAAGGGAGAATTCGCCGGTGTGGTCCTTGACCACCCAATAGGTAAGATCAAAAAAACCCAACAAAAAATTATACAAAATATTCAAAATAAATACAAAAAGAGAGGAGCCCCCGGTATTCAGGATCCGGTTCAAATATTCCAGGAAACCACGACGGTTCTTACAGAGGCCGACGTTACTTCCAATGCGACCCAAACCACGGTATCTTTGCCCGTACTAGTAAAATGTCGAACATCCCGCTAATACCCGCTACTAATGACTCTGAGAGGTGCGGTCTGTACAGGGAGTCTCCACCACCACGGAGTTACAGGGAAACTTCACCGCTGTCGTCTATTGGGTCGATCAGGTCACGGTTTTCTAAATCACCGTCGCCAACGCCGAGTAACTCGAGTGGGTCTAATGCGTACGGGGAGAGGAAGTACAGGAATAATAGTGGTGGGGATCTACCGAAAATTGGGGAGAGGGTTATCGTAGGGAGTTCCGTTGGGGAAACTAAGACTGGGGTGCTCAGGTTCGTTGCGGTATGGATATCGATAAGCGTCTATTATGCATGGATAATTATAATTTCTTTTTTTGGTTTTCAGGTACCTCGGACCTGTCGAGTTCGCTAGTGGTGAGCCCTGTACTTTTGGTATTTATTTATGTGAATTTTACGCCATTTTTGTTTACTAACGTAATTGTAAATTTACAGGCGAATGGGCTGGGATAGAGTTGTTCCACCCGTTGGGGAAAAACGACGGGACGGTACGAGGTCGCTAGTAAGTTCACCAAAGAAGCCAATTATTATTCTGAAATAATCTCAGTTAACCCCAAGCAAACCCGATTCTGCTCCACTAATTACTACGTTGAGTATATAATAATTTAATTATTTACCTACACAGCTATTTCAGTTGCCGCCACCCATTCGGCTTATTCGTACCAAGCTACAAAGTAGAGAGTTCCCCAGCGAATCAAAACGCTCGTGAACAAGCTCGGAACGAAAGCAAATGTTCACAGGATCCTACAATACAATTCTTCTATGCAGAGGGCTGTCAGGGTCAGTCAAAACATTAATTTTATATGCAAAAAAATATTTGTCTGGTAACATTATTTTAATTTTCGAAATTATGTTGGCAAAAAAATTATGTAACCGACACCCATTTAATTAATCCCCCACAGGCCGGATCATACGACGACGATTTCTACTAATACAAACCCTGGACCGGAGTTTTTAGATGACTGCACGAAAATATTCCAACATGAAAAACAAATTTTTATTGTTTGTGGTGCTATTATTAGAAAACCTCATCACTGCTGCTATATTATATGCTGGCTGCCACCTGGTGGTGCTACTGATGTTACTGTTGTGATTTATTGTATATCAAAACAAAACTATCGAATCGTATTAACTTATTAACGTTTTATTTTTACTTAACATTAAACTATATTGTAAGCAAACAACCTAACTTGACTGATATAAATATAACTCTCGTTAATATTAACATGTTTTTTTTTTGTTTTTTTCTCGTTGTTGTAAATAAACGTTTTATTTGTTTACCGTCGGGTTTTTTAATTTTTTTATGTCTAGTCTAGTCCTCAAGTCTGTGTGACTAGAAAACCAGTGACTGACTGTCTAGTATTTACAGTGTATCAATCACCAAACTTTCTCGAACATTCCTATCATTGCAAATCTGCAAAAAAAATTCCTGATCTAATTTATTCATCCTCCTAAAAACAAAACTATTTAATATCAATATCAACAATATCACTTTACATTTCAAAACGACTGACATTGAAATTACAAATCGCTCAATACAATAATTTTTCAAAATGGAATTCCAATTGACAAATTAGCACCGCATAAATAACGACTGAATTTAGAAAAGCGTCAAAACATTCTTCTAATCCATCATCCACATTTATCAAATGCAAAAAAAAACCTACAATTAAAAGAAATCAAACTTTCTACACAACCAACCCTAGACACGCGAACGCGAACTCCCGAAAAAGGTCGCGACAAATTATTATTCGAGAACAATAATGTCGATAAGTATGCAGAAGAAACACGTAGCCATTGAAATTTCAAAAAAAGGTCCTTGAAATAAAAAAAAACGCGAATATTAATAATAATTTCTCAGAGGACAACCTTTTCACTTAAATTCCTGTTATCTGATTAACCTTTTGTACACACCAACATGTGCATTTATTAAATAAGCAAAAAGGGTGACTCGAATTAATATGCTCACGTGACGAGAAAAAATCAGAGTAACTCGGTAGCCATGTCAATAAACAGAT
Source organism: Coecobrya sp. COE2 (assembly GCA_027743765.1). Taxonomy (NCBI): domain Eukaryota; kingdom Metazoa; phylum Arthropoda; class Collembola; order Entomobryomorpha; family Entomobryidae; genus Coecobrya; species Coecobrya sp. COE2. Next base: position 4,312 of record JAHZMV010001325.1, on the reverse strand, counting down.
TTTGTGCTTATCAAAGCGTAAAGAAAAGTTGCTCTTGAAAAACTTGTTGGATTAGCAGCAGCAGCGACATAACTATAAAACGTGCAGGTGGTAGTGTCTCTTGTTTTCTATCAAACAGCATTTTAGTAGTCGCACGCAGTTTTTAATCATTCTTCACAGCAAGAGCATAAACTCAATTTCTAATCGATTGCTGTTAATTGGATCTAAATTAACTCGTACGCAGACACGCGATATACATGATTAGGAAAATTTACAAAAACCAAAAAGTCTCGTGTAAATGGTTTTAAATAATTTAAGCAACTAAGTAATTGGTATCTGGAAATTTACCGGAAATGATATGTAAACCGGAAACCCTGTCAAACCCCTATAATNGCAGACACGCGATATACATGATTAGGAAAATTTACAAAAACCAAAAAGTCTCGTGTAAATGGTTTTAAATAATTTAAGCAACTAAGTAATTGGTATCTGGAAATTTACCGGAAATGATATGTAAACCGGAAACCCTGTCAAACCCCTATAATCCAAAGAAAAATTGCTGCAAAAAAACCCAAAAAAAAAGTAAAGTACTCAATTAGCCCCCTACAATCAAGAAAAATGACAAAACGTCTCAATCTGTCCAAAAGAAAAACATGGCATAAAACAAGTCACGAAGTTCGTCATAATAACAAATATGTTACCAGCAATTTTTAGCGTATTTTTTGATTGTTCGAAATACTCAAGATTATTATATCAGAGCGCTTGAAAAGTGCAATCATAAGGAAATTAAAATTTATACTGATTAGCATAACTTGATGACAGTGTTTTGTTACGTGATATCGTATTTCTCAATTTTTTTTGTGATCGCTTTACTTATGATTACTACGATTGTTTTTCAACATTGATAGGGTTTTTGAAAATTTTGTGTGTGTGATAATGTGATCGATCGGGATTTGATGAGATGGTAGGTAGATATTTTTACATGGATGTAGGGAAGTAGCGGTTCATGAAAATTTGCAGGTTCTTGGGACTTGATATTTTTTAAATAAGTCATTGCATGTAAGTAAGTCAACTGTCAATCGAAATTTTTAAACCTGTAATTTAACAATGATCCAATCAAGCATGTTAACATGAAATAAAATATTTTCTGCTCATGTGAACATTTAACATATCATTTGAACAAATTTTTGAAAATCAACCTACGGATCTGGTGCTAAAAAAATTAATATGGAAGCCGGGCTTTGATTTAAAATGAATTTGATAGCGTCGCTAAAGTTGTGGACAAACAGACAAGATTATCAACCCGATCAAGAACATCAACCTATTCCGTACACTAAACATATTACAGTATAAAATTTCGTTATAAAAACCAACTAAGAAAACTTACGTTATAATAATAAAAAGGGAAATTCGATCTATCTAACAATATGAATTCTTCTGTATTGAGCTTATTACCAGTACCTACTCAATACATGTAACCAGCCACCACCACCACCACCGATCAAAAAGAAGATTGACACTTTTGAGCATCAGCATCAAACCAATTTAGAAAAGCACACATAAAAATCAAAGTGTATATAATGAGGAAGGAAAAAAAGCTCTCTTGTTTCAAAAATGTTATAATGCAGTTTAAATTACGGTAAAGATATCGAGAGCACTTGAGCGAACACACAAACACGTGTGTTATACGCACAATCCTTTTAACAGCCTAGTAACGAGTTTTTTTTTACTCTTTTCTAGTAGACAAGAAAAACTCTCTACGTGACAGCGCCGTTGGGAGTGAAGCGCAGTTACGCTTTGGCGTCCGGTGCGAGAGGAAGGAAGGCTGCCTATTTTGTTTGTGACTCTGATTTGATTTCGTTGTAGTTCATTGAGAAGTTGTGATGTTGGTTTGTTTGTTTGAATACTGTGGGGTGAGGTGCTAAATGGATAAGTAAAAGTTTACTACAGTGTTTTGTGACCGGATTCAATTTACTCGGATTTTTTTGGACTATAAATTGTGTAAGCTGAAGCATAATATTTCTATTGATATTTCATATACCGATGCTTATCATAAAAAACAATCCTTCCATCCATCACCCCTTTTTCCTTAATCATTCGATAGATAAACCCAATCGATAAGCATCCCACCCCACCCAAACCTCCCATTTAATCCTCTCATTAAAACCGGAACTCTTCCACCACCACATTGTTCAATTGTTTCAAACCCACCATAAATCAAAACACAACTACTGACCAACAAATCAAAACACCTTTATTCGCAATTAGCAAACTATTTAACGTCACGCTAAATGACAAATTATATAAAAAAATATTATTTTCATAAAAAAATCTCATTTAAATAGAAAACGACGACAATAAACATACTACTTAGCTTCCTAACAAAACAATGAGAAACCTGAAAAAAATTATTATTATAAAAAGGATATACCGCCGACAAACAAAAGGCTGCTACTTAGTTATTTCTCAGTAGTGCACACTTCCCTCATCCATCCATCATGATTGATTACAGCAGTACCCAAGAACGAAAGTTTCGTTTTGTTCGATCCTTATTTTGTTTGTAAAAGTCATAAACGCGGTGGGAATTTGCACACGATAAGATCATCATCAAGCAATTTGAATAAACGAACATTCCATTTAGCGACAGTAGCGAAACATATTTAATACACATTAGTTTAGATCAAAGATAGCAGCACATTTTTTAAGTTGCTTGCAAGTCCTTCGTAAATAATAACTCAATTTTTGTTACTAAACTTAACGTAAATTAGGTTAGCTAGCTAGCTGCATAAAACCAACCCATCACCAACCACCACCATCAAAAAAGAAGCACACCACTTTCGCTAAGATTGATAGAAGAATAAAGTATGAAAAAAAATTTAATCTCGTCATGATCGTCACGTTATTTAACGAACCCATTTGTGCGAAAAAAAAATTTGTCATTTTTCTTTATTCGAAACTTAACTGTTTCACAGGAGTTTCATAGAAGAGAGTACAATAAAGTAGCTTATAAGCCGATTTAGATATAAAAAATGATCTATTAATAGATGCAGCGTGTCAAAAAAAGGAAGAAGAAAAAAAACTTTCGCTGCTGCTGCTGAGATAAGTGTGTATGCGCGTCATTCACTGTAATCAATCATTTTTTTGGGATGATGATGATAGCAGAAAAAATGTCGTTAACGCTTATTTTATACGCAGGCGTTAATGCGTTGTGAACGGAAGAAAGACATTTTTATGCGTATCCAGAATTCTGATTTTGAATTTCGGAATGAAGACAGGTGCAAATTGGCATTTAAAACCTTGGTGTGGATTAGTAGTGTACTGTAAGGTTGGTGAGAAGGGTCGCGAGGATTTGTTACATAGAGTTATTTTTATTTAAATTTCAAATCTGAGATTGCCCTGAGACAGAGATTTCAAAGAATGACATGAGATTTCAAATCTGAGACAAGAACGTCATTGCCCTAAGTGACAATTAGAGGAGGTCGGCGTTAATAAATAGTCTAACAGCCATGTATTTGTTTCATTAATTTCAACTATTCCGTGAACTCTTCTATTTTATCGTAAATGAGCCTTTCCCGATTTCAAGTAAGATAATTAGTAAATCAGTGAAAATTATTTTTAATTAAATGAAAACGTTCAATTTATAAACTAGCTTATACACACACTATAAGTACTAAATTTCTAAAAGTATGAGTTCACTGATTTTTAACCCTGGCGATAATTAGAGGCCAACGTTATTTTGGGACCCCGCCGTATCTGGAAGAAATACGGTATTTAAATATATTTCAGTGTGATGGTCAGTAACATATATGAACTAAAAATTAAAATATGACGAACATCCAAAGCTATCCCATCATCTCAGTCATCAAACTTAATTGCCAGAAAAAAAATCCAATATTTTTACAAAATTAGCAACAAACAAAAGTGTGCACACAAAACAATAACAAATCACCTAATACAAATCGTTACAGTAAATCGTAAAAAGAAAGCGATGCACACACACACGCGTAACAATCTCCATAAAACAGGTTTCTCATACATACACACACACGTAATCAATCTACTAATTTGAATACATATCCTAAATGAAAAATTTTCCATTCCCAATTATTACATACATCCAAAAAATGATTACCTTCCTTTCCCTAAATACTATATACTGTGTAGTAAAGTCCTCCCCAAAAAAATAATATCCTATTCCTAAAAAGGACTCGTATCCCATCCCCCTGAGCAATTATTATTTCCCAAAATAAAAATTAAGCAAACGTCAAAAAAATCTCCGTTTTCCCTTCAGAAAACCCCAAAAAAGGAATAAAAAATGGGTCCCTTATTCATC
>JAHZMV010001324.1:0-39660 GCA_027743765.1 Coecobrya sp. COE2 | reverse complement strand
AAAACATTCGCCAAACAAGCGTCCATCACAAATAACATAATAGTTAATCTCTTTGTTGTAATATTGTTTATACAATTCCTAATATTAATAGAGAGATGTTTTTAAATGGGCATTTCACTCGTTCTCACGTCCTTTGTTATTCAATACTGAAACTGGCTATACTGAACGATTTATCTTGCGCCCAACGCATTAATTAACTATATTTGTGCTTATTTTACCCTCTCTTCAAGTTGCACGGCTATCAAAGTGTGCCCTCACGTTTACGAGCTGCTTAAGTGAAGAAAAGTGAACAGAGCTTATTTAGAGTCGATCGATACTGCAAGCAGCAGAAACGAAATATCTCAATGTACAAAGATCTAATCGATGATTCTCCAAAATCAACAGTAAAAACTTTTTCCACTGAGGTGATTGATGCTTTGGTACTCGAGTGTTCGTCTCCCTTGAAGTTTTCCCTTTTCGCACGTTGTAAACATTCCGGACCAATGACTGTTCTGCTCGTTCTTTCCAATAAAAACTAAAACAATTTTCATTTTATGGTTTCAGCGTTTTGATATTTATTAACCGTCAGACATATTTACATGAACGAACGAACTTGCGTCTTTTGAGCATCTGCAAACTCAAACTCATTTGAGCTCAGAGTAGTAGTAATAAAAATTCAGTCGAAAGTATGCATAGGATAAAATTACCCATTTGAACTGACGTAACGTTGAAAAAAACATGCGTACTTTCTTAATCAAGTACAATCTAAAGTGTACAGTCAACCACCCAATTCGATAATTTTAGACTGATACATCTTCAGACAGAACTTATCCTTTTAATGGACAATGCAAACGAAAGTAACAACCAATAGTTTACCAAAACTTCAATTTCAGCGATAATATTTTCTGTCATTTTCTGTTTGCAAGCCAACTGTATATGGCAGTTGTATAATAGTGGTTGCTGTTTGCAAACAACGTAAAGACATTTCATTTCACGCTAGTCAGTTGCACTTGCGATTGTAGACGTTTTTTGTAAACATGACTGACAATGGCAACTGAAAACTCGCGTTTCAATACAATAATGTGTACAAATTGTCATTACCATGAACATCACAAAAGGGAAAAAAAATCATACTATGATGGCTAAAGAGGAAACATTGGCGCGTGGCCACGCCGCATTTATTTTCAACTTTTTTTCAAGTTTCTGGGAGAATCAACACAGAAATGATAAAAATAATTCTTCTCAAACTATGTAATAAAAACAGTAATGCATAAAGTTTTCCAATGGCACGTTAATAAAATAATAATGGCTAAGTAATAACATCATAGCATGATGTGTGTGCTTAACAAAAAAATTAAATGAAAACAAACAAACAAATGCTGCTTTTAAATTGCTGAGCAATCCTATTGTGATGATATCAAATGTGTTTCAAAAGATGAGTGAAAGTGGCCACGAATTTGTGATGTGTTAAAAATACTCTGTAATTTAGAATGCAAAAAGCGATAATTATGAAAATTGCGATAAATTAATATAAATTGCATCTTCCATAACAGGATTATAATTATTATCGAATCAGTGTTGCAGCACTTGCTTCAAGATGACGGCACATTACGTCATTCAAAACGTGAGATGCTTTGCAGTAGATGGAGATGAAAATTAACTCTTACTTTTACAAAACTAAAACATTTCTTATATTTTTATAGCTGAATGAAGCACAAGCAGCAGCTTAAAATCCAAAATTAAGGATTACATCCTAATAACATTCTAAATTTTGTTAATATATATTTTCTATGAAGTATATTAAGTAGTAAAAATCCAAGTCCAAGAAAAAACCCGAGTATGCATCCATGTCGCCATACTCTAGTAGATATTGCTATTGCTATTTGTGACCCACTTTCCTGAATCATATTTGTAGCAGAGATTTTTGTTTTTATGCCGAAAGTGATAAATGAGTGGAATTATTATAGCAGTAATAATGATGATAGTGATGCATGCATGCATGCAGAAATTTAAGCTCGGCAACTCATGAAGAAGAAAATGATATGATTTACATTTTCTTTAATTTCGCTAGGGCAAAAAATGAGACTACTCCCAATATTACTTCATTTGTAGTAGTGCAGAACAGATGGTGGTGGTATTTTATTTTACTGCATTATCTGTGTTTTAGAAGCTTTTATTTCCCTTGTATAAATGGTATTTACATAGAGTATTTTTTTAAATTCTCGTTTCAGCCAGATGATTGCATTTTATGTAACATTTTTTGCTACTGCAATGCATGCATTGGAACTAAATCATGAGTTATTGCAATTCTTTATGGCGTCGTACCAAAAGTTACAATTACTGCAGCGAAAACAGCCTAGTCCGTCGGTTGATATCATTTCCGATTGTGAGATGATTTTGTATAATGCAAAGCGGTACTTGGTTTGGCCGCTGGTAGCTACGTACCCTTGTGTTTTCAACTAATGAAATCTAAATAAACCTGGCAGATGATAAGTTTCATTAACGAATTTCGTATTTCTACTACTGTTTCATTTTATTTATACCTTTGCAGATGATCTTCATTGGCTAGACTTTCCTGCAAACCTTTCTGATCTTTGCGTTGTCAAAATGTATAATAAGCGTAGGTATATATACAATTAATGCAGCACAACGTTAACATAAATAAGTTTTATCGAGAAGAGAAGTCTGGCATCAATCATGTCTGCAGATCGTTATAAAGAAATGAGGAATTGTAAATTGATATTTTGATAATGATTAATTTGCATTGTTGGCTTTGGTCCTTTAACACACCGCACTGGGGCAAGTGTTTTCTGATTTGAACGTCAGTATTAAAGCAAAAAGAAAATGAAAGTAAACACAGGACTACTACAGAAATAGCCGAGGTAATTGTATAAGACAGCCCACCATTTCCTGAGTCTGAGTATGGTTACATGTTTTTACATTGTTCCATTGTTGAGTTGATTGTTAGGCCCTGAAAAACGTGGTATCATGTCATCCCTATTATTCTTCTAATTATAAAGTTTGTCAAACCACTACGAGATGTTATAGAGAGGACATACAAAAATTTCAAATGACGCATTTTTTTGTTGGTATGCAATTAGGTTTCGAGATAACTGAAGGCGCTAATATTGTTGTCGCCAGCTTTATTCTTAGTCACACACCGTATCGTCTTTTGTGTCCTTAAGAATGGGCTTACTACTAATAATTGAAGAAAATTGATAAAATTGAAGATGTTTCTTTTAAGCTATGCGTTATTCATACGAAACTATTTGTAACCTGTCCGATAATTCTAATATCGGACACGAAAATATTTACGTATATATAATATATACTTTTAATTGGCATATTTTTGGGAACTAAATAGTTTATACAAAGTTCCCTTCAGTTTTACATAAAAACAGGCATACCTCAGTTTTGGACGTGAGCTATATGTGCATACATGTCGATATCGATAAAACCTCTAGAAAATTAATTTTGTACCCTGGGGTTAGCGTTGCAAACAGCAGAACATTTGCCTTATCATTTCATCTGCTGATTAAACTTTCGTTTGACACAACACATTGTATTCTTGTAATGAGTATCGTAATGAATCCTATTGGAATGTAGGACATTGATGAATAATATTCATTGAAAGCTGATAAAGATATTAATTTCGTAAATCGTTATAGCTTGATTCTCTTATGTACTGCATCTCACAATGTAAATATGAAAAACCAAGAAAAAATAAACGCATTCCGTTGCAACATTTGCGACTACTTCCAAATAAATCCGAATTTACTCATTTTGCTACGTATTACCCACTTTGTTAATTCGCTAATACGCATCTATAATTCAAGTGGAAGAAGTGACGAATTAAATTTGTTGCAAGGCTTGTATTTACAGTTGGATGGAGCTCCTGTTGTGTTGAAAAGAGGGAAAGTAAAAGAAAGACAGGAAAATACTGTCGCTATTTATTTTTCTAATTCGTTTCACGTCCTCGCTTTATTGCTTACTCTGTCTTCAATTTCGATAAACGGGCTTATTCGTTTAGAATCCCTGTGTATACATAGGTATGCACAGCAAACTACTGACTTTATTCCCTACAACACGCAATGGCAAATGTATAATATGTCTATTATAAGCAGCAAAAACAACCGTGATGGAACTATGCGCTACTATCTTATTGGACTTAACAATTAAGCTTATTTACATAAAGTATTATTAAATGTCACCGCTGTCGAATCTTACAAGCGTTCCCCGTCCTGTTGATTGTTGTCCTTGAGCGTGATTATTCTTGAATATTAAACATCGTTTATCCAACGATCAAGTATTATTTTGATGCATTTACTTTTATATTATTTTCCTTTACAACCTTTTCCTCGCTTAAATAAAGAATGTACGCAAACATCTTATAAACGAATTCTTTTCTTGTACCAAGCCGGATGCATTCGATTTTGAAGTGAAATATTGACAACGACAGTCATAAATCAATATATGTTTTTTTCTTGTGTGGAAAATTTGCAGCTGCAGTGTTCGTCTCCCGACAAGCCAACGAAAAAACTTTCATCATTTGCATTCACTTGAAACGAAAATAGGATGGTCGACAGCAGCAACGGAGAATTGAATGGCTCCTTATTACATGAAATCGTTTGAACTCCATACATCTTCAGTAATTGTATACATTCAATCTATTTTGCCTCTTGGAACTCAACTTGCTGCCCCGGCACTGGAGCTAAAAGACCAACTATAAAGGAAACACAACGAACGATCCAACAGGCTTGATTTACGGGAGAGGCATGGGATGGGTCGAGGTCGTCTTCGTCGTGGCTGCTCACTCGAAGTAATATTCGAAGAGGATCCTGACTTTTGCTCACATTTGGTACGTATCTACTCGTACATCTACAGTTTCGCATATTTTCACTTTCGTAATTGCATTGCTATCAATATCAAGAAGACTACTAAGAATACTCTCTGAAATGTGCGTCCCATCGATAGAATTCTTTCGATAAAAGCCAAATCTGAGGATATTATGCTTTCAGAATTGCATTATGCGCATTGCGCATGTATTATGAATTGTCTAGTAATGAACCAACAACTTGAATGAAATACGTAACATGAATACTAAAATCTCATTTATAATTATGGAATTTATATCACTTGTACGGTGGAGAGAATTGTATTATCTAAATACATATATTATGTACTATAATATGTAGACCCCAAGTTCATCGCTATGCATCATATTATCAGTTCTCTATCCCTTTTCTATGTACCGACTACAATCTTAACAATAAGCGAACTATAACCGACCAATAATAGTATTTCTTTCCTAATAATATATTTGCTTGTAGGGGTATTAAGCAGGCACTATTAATCTTAATAGCATTCTTCCTCTCTCTGGAGTTTCAACAAGTTTAAACAAGCAATAAGTATTTACGAATATTTACACAAACTTCTCCAACAACATACATACATGCATATTATAACGAGGAAGTTTCTCACATTTGACTGTGCTTACTTATTATTGAACTACAATTTGTTGACTTTACACTCATTGGTAAACTTTGCCATCAGTTGTGTGGTACCTTGCTCCTGATAAACCCATCCAAGAAGCAAGTGACTNGAAGTTTCTCACATTTGACTGTGCTTACTTATTATTGAACTACAATTTGTTGACTTTACACTCATTGGTAAACTTTGCCATCAGTTGTGTGGTACCTTGCTCCTGATAAACCCATCCAAGAAGCAAGTAACTAGCAACACGATTACTTGACTGCTTACGTCAGCACGATGAATTTGTCATTAATGAATCTTCATTTTGGTACATGCTTACATGCATAAAATGTCTTTCCGTTAGAGAATGCAAAATGTTAAACTTGTAACTTGTCCATATAACTTGATTTAATTACATAGAAAATGCTCCACCATCTTCCATTCTTCTTAGTTTATCAGGTTTGATGTTATCTGTCATATAACTGCTCGCATCTGTCATGTTTCTACTAAAAGTAGGCTCTAACGTTGTCGAACAGGTACGTACAACTTACAAAGTAAAGTGAACCGAGCAAGTTATTGCTTTGGCTAACAGCTAATTAGGTGTATGACGCTTCTTAATGTGCTCTTCTACTAGGAACATTCTTCCTCTCCTTAATGCATAACTGGAAAAACTATTGTTATTGCGAGCATGAGAGTTGGACACAGTTTTTCAGAGTTCCATTGTTTATCAGCGACAAAAAATGAAATACGCATTCCATATAGCTTGCTGCGTGCGCACAAACGTATACTTACCTAACATAAATGCATATATACAAATATTACATATTTTAGCTTTGTAATTCATTAGGATGATCAGCCTTTTGAAAATTGTGCTTGCACGTAACTTTAGATTATGTTCACAATTACCTAAAGATTGTCTGAAACTTTCATCATTTTTCTAAAAGCAGTCTAACCAGGAGCAAGAATCGACTTTCATACAAAAAACAGGAAGGGTGTGTTGGTGTTAGTGTTGGATTCGTTTTGTGTGTATGTGGCATTTGTTTGTGAAAAACGCTCTTTGACCTCTATGATTTTTCCTTCGTGTGTTTGAAGGATTCATTAGATGGTGGAGTTGCGATAAGGTTTGGTATCAAGGAGCCGGACGATACAATCAGCTTGGACAGTCTTCTAGAAGTAGAAGAGTATCAAGTGCGTTTCCAGGACCCGGCGGACGCAGAGCAAGTGTTTCGGAGCTTGGACGGGTTCATCGACGTAAGGTATAGGAATATTTTTTGTCTGTTTGTTATATGATTTTTTGTTAATTCTTGGGTCATTCGCTTGTATAAAGTCCATTTGATGGATTTATGTCGAGTTGAGTACGTTCTTGCATGTGTGAGTCTTGAAAGTCGGCTTCGTTATCGCCTTTGTGGAAAATGCGAAAACAAATAAACATCTACTGTAGCATATCAGTGGTTTTCTTTTCTTCACATATTACTTTTCCTCTTAAAGCCTAAGTAAAAATCGATTAAATACACTTTCTGATGCGTGTAATTTTCTGCAGGAATATGGATAGCTGCATGGTTGAATGGGATGAGTTCTCAATGGATTCCAACTCCAGTAAAACTGGCGAAGAAAGTGGAATTGTGACTGCAGACCGTAATGCCTTCCTTGAAAGTAATGATTTGGCTGCCACAAACAATGCCGAAAAGTAAGAAGCATAAAACACTTTCAATGATTTCCTTTTAAGACAATATCAACTCGAAACCCATTTTATTGTCCTTTGTCCTTGTATCTCGCATCGCTTTTTTAGAGTTGGAATTACTTTTTCAATTATCTCAGTACACTTGTTTGAGTAAAGCAGTATAACGGTCTGACTTTAATGATTTGTGATACTAAATTGTATTGGCTTTTGCTTTTATTACTAAAACTATATAGAGCTCCTAGTGGTAGACGAAGTCGTGTAAGTCGGCGACAAATTATCCAAGCCACTTGGCTCGGCTATAGTAGCAGTAGTGACGAAAGTGTAACTAACAATGACCCGGACGACAATGACAGTAGTGGTGGTGCTCCCATTTGCAGTCTCAATGTTCCTCCCAATAAACCCCCAAGACGACGGAGCCCATCTACCCGGCATCACAAATCAAAACTGCAAAGTATAGACTCTGAGCAGGAACATGAAGTGGAAGCCAGTGAACCATGCAGTAGCAGTAGCAGCAAGAGCTCCATTATTTTTTCAGCTACGTGCAGCAAAACTGAAAAGGTTAATTCACTCAGCACGGACAGCAACAACAACAACTGTAGTCCCAATTTGGTCACCTCGGTTGAGGAGGACTTCCTGGAGAGTGATCGAAAGGAAGGAACAATAGGATTAAAAACTCCGATTCAACTCCACTTACGATCCTCGCCAAACATGAGCATGGAAGGGGTACAGCACACCGCTGCTGCAGCCATTGGCCCACCATCATATGCCATTTTTGGAAGATCAGACACACTTGACATAATGGAGAAAGATACGCTTGACTCATACATTTCAACAATGACTGATGAAGCGGACACTAATGCATACACGTTTGCTGACCCTTTTGATGACACGCATTCTGTTGCTTCGACTAGCTATGAATCGAGGTTTGTGCTTTTTTAAGAAAATAAAATAAATCTCTTCCTTTCTACTCTGTATAGCACGAGAAGAGTGAAGGATCACTTGTCAATTTATCTTCATCAATCATGCACAAGATTGAGAAGTTGCCAACAACGTGGTAGGCATTCTTAACCAGTGTATTATCTACACTCACGGATTTTTGTTTTCTTTTCCTTTTATTCTCATCATGTCTTTTGCATCTCCACACAACCTCTCACAATTCATTGCTATGCTCCTCCTGGACTTATAAATACAACTTGATGAGTTTGAACTGTTTAATGCAACACTGTACAGCTTTTTAGGAGAATGCTTCTAGAATGCTTCTTTCGCTCAAAATTCTTTCATCCGAGTAAAATTGCTTCCTTTGTACTTCTTTCAACTTAAACTTTTGGTCGTTACTGTCGTAGTCTTTGCTTTTAATTTTTTGTACAAACAAACTTAAAAATACATTATAACCTTTCTGGAAGAGTAAAAGAGGGTTTCTTCTTGTGCACCCAACAGGGAATCGGCGCCAATTATAGAGTGTAAATGTACATTTATACTCTTCTTTAAGTTTAAAAACGGGAAAAGTTTACCAAATAAGGCCTTTTTAGTAACACCAATAAAAAATAACAAAAACGGTATAAATTGATATTGCATTTTTTTATGCTATAGCTAGTGTGCCACACGTACGCCTTTTCATTACGTGTGTTTCTTTTATGCCAAGTCCCTGTATGAAGTTTTCACATTTTCATGCAAATTTGTTGTTGAATATTTCTCGCATGTACTTGACTTTTTCTGCAAAATTCAAGTCTAATTGACTATTCTTCGCTGTAGGTTACGCTTTGAATTGCACGCTTACTAAAGTTTCAGCTCACAAAGAAAAGATATGCCTATATTATTCTTTACAGTTTTATTTAAAGTTTCCATTTTTCTCTCTCTTACGATTCGTCTCACAGTGGAAGCACGTCAAGTACAGAGAGTAACGGGAGCGTGTGCACCGTAAATTCCTTCTCAATGCAGAATGGAAAATCCAAGTCAAATGATAACAACGAGGGTAAAAGTGACAACAGTAGCGGAAGTAGTAGCCCCACCACAACAACTTCAGGTGACGCTGCGAATCGGGCCTCTGGAAGTGGGAGCAGTGGCAGTAAATACAAGAGCAATCTCAAAGTTGATCTAGTGTCTCAGCTGAATAAGTCACAAGAAGGGAATTTCCATTCCACTGCCACAGCTTCAGCCTCTGGCACAACCGCCGTAAATCCATCCAATTTATATTCAAGCAATTCGTATCTAAATCTCCAATCAGCCTCTTCCACCTCAGCCCCTACTACCACAATCGCAGTAGGGAGTAGTTCCAATGCTACATCTCAAAGTCATCAACAACAGCAACGACAACCACATCAACCATTGCTGTTGAGCCATCAGCAACAGCAGTCCCTTTCTGACAATGAACGGCAAGCGTGTGCTGGTGAAGTGAAAAGAGTTCGTGCTCTTTTTGAACTTCGTAATCATTCCCGTACCAGTCCAAACGGGAATGATAGGAGTGGGAGTAGCAGTAACGGGAGTACGTGTCCTTCTTCCCCAGAGTCAATGAGTAGGTCCACTTCTTCAAGAAACGGTGGGGATGCCTCACCTTGTGGAAGTTCTTCCGGCAGAGTTGGTCTCTACTCAAAGAATGGAAGAAGGTCTCGGGCGTCTCCACAGAATCATCGGGGATCTACTGCAGCCTCTCCAAGTAAACTTATAAGGTCGACATATGGCACAACTACCAATCTGACTCATAATGCGGCAGGAGGTAGCAATTCAAGCATTCACATCAGTGAAAGTTGTAGTCCTGTAGCAGGAAGTCAGTCCTCCTACGACTATGTGGACATACTGGTCAATGACAATGTTGTAATTGAAGATGCCCCAGACATTTACCAAACTATCCGAAGCAGGTAAGCTTGTAATATTCCTAGTTACTTTGAATGGCATGTAGGTATACGTATTACAGTATTTGTAAAATGGCTATTTGATCTTGAACGAACATGAAATCAAAAAATAATGACCAGCCTAAAGGAAAGGCGGAAAAGTGATGGCTACCAGAGTCGATACGGGGATACGGAGAATGCCTTAGCAAATGAACATTTTTGACTTTAGTAGTTGAGTTGATAAACATACATTTCTTCCCACAAGTAGTTCCAGGCACATGCTATCTCATATGTACATACATCCACATTCATGTCTTCAGTCAGTGTGAGTTCGTTTGAAGAGTAACGGCTTTAGTTTTTACACGCTATTTCGCCATTTCAAGATGTAAGGTAGCAGAAGAATTGTGGAAATGTGTGGCTGTGACCATTTATTTTCTCCTTTTCTCTTTTTGACACAAAGCTATCATTTTCTTCTACCTTTTTCATGGCGCTACGACTCAGACTATGCTTCCTTCCCATCGCGGTCCAATTCTAATAATGAAGTCTTTTCTATTCCATGATAATGCTAATAATGTGTGTAATGATGACCAGCATGAAATAGGAAAGAGATAAGTGGGAAGGAGGAGGAGGTAAGCAACCGTTGGGGCAAGTACAAAGGAAAACGACCGAAAATTTGGTTAGTTGAAGGCCAAAAGGGTAGTAAAACCTGGTAGTATATTGTAATATGGGAAATCTTTGAGGAAAAGCTCGGTAACCAGCGTCCTGTGTCTATCTACGGCTATTATATCACACTTCAATGCTGCTATACTGTCACTAATGCATGGAGTGAACTCTATAGTACTTGTGTGGTTCACTAAACATGCTGCACTACTGGTTACAAGAAATGTACATAGGAGAAATGTACTGAGAGGAATAGATGAGACTTTTAGTGAAAGGGAAAGTGGCGATGGAGGGAAAACTCGGACAGCTATAAAATACTCATAAAATATTATTATTCTGTTGTTCTCAGTTCGTTTTTATACTACTGACTCAGTGAACAGCAAGCGGCATAAGAAGGAGGAAGACGATGGCACACTATTCTCTAGATTACACTGACAGACTGATACTGCATCAGTGAATTGAAACAAGTTTGGGTTCTCGATTCCATTTTTACTAAACACTGGCCGTTTGCCTAGAAACTTTATCTCTCTTTCGGTCTATCGAATTCTCTAGGGGTTATTACTACTTTGATAGTCGTCACTGCTGCTGCCTCTCTGCCGCATCCGTCCGTATGCGTCGTATAAATATGTAGGCGCGGCATGTATGTGCCCAAGTATTTTAAACGGTCATTTCATATAAGTATACCGACTTTTGACGTAATAATATTGCCTACGTACATGTACACAGTGGAGAATGGGTAAATAGACATGCATCCCGAATTCTCTGAATACAGAGTTGCAGAGGCCTTAGCTGCACTTGTACTACTTTTAACAGAAAATGTACCTTATCACTTATTATTATTATCTTTACATAGGTTACCTATGTGGTTGGTTGCTGACCCTGCGAGATAGAGCGCTGAAAGACGCGAGGCTCGTAAAAATCTCTTGTCATGCGATGGCAGATGAATGATTAATTTGGCATTTCAACATGCAGCTCCTTGCTCTTTTCAGCTATTCTATTTGTGTACAACAATGGCTCTAAAAAGAGGCACGGCTACTTACTAGCCAACAAAGCGATACTTGAAAACACTAGTTTTCATTTGCATTTTGCGTGCATGCGTATACAATGGAATGACAACGATGAAGATGATGAACAGGCAATTTATCTATTTGAAGCAATCTCCGGAACGTAAATCCGGTATTGTGTGACAAGAATGATTCAGTGATGTGATAGCATGTGCAACGATGATGATGTGATGTAGCCAACTGGAAATTAAAGCCAGAAATCATAATATATCATTTCATATCGTCTGTTTCTTTTTGGGTCACACGTTGTTACGGACGTGAGCAAGTAATAAACCAACGTGGCATATTGCATAATATAGGAACATATATACACTGCACTGCTGTATAACATTAGATAAGGTATTCTTAGCGGTACGTTATGGGTTTCAGCAACTTCATGCATGACTTTTGCAAGAAAATTTTGTTTGCTCATGTTGTGATGCTTTGGACAGTTTCTTGCTTCCTATCCCAGTTGTCCTCATTGCTGCTTTAGTTTTAGTTTCACCACCTCTCCGCGACAACTTTTTTTCGTGTGAACACCAGATGTAACTTTCACGCAGATGATCTGGTGAAAGCGGCTTATGTTCAGACTTAATGCATAACAAAGTAGTTCTCGACGAGCGTATATATACTCTATACACACACTACAGAAAAGTACTCATCTGATATTCTGATTTTGTCATTTTCTTTAAGAACTTCTTTCAGCAGGATATCGTATCTGTACATGCTCATAATATTATGTAGTGTCCGTGGGTTTACAAGATGAATGATGGAAAATGAAAGACAGCAAACAGGGATATATATACACACACACTTCCACATATGCTTGATTGTGAAATAAAATCGCAAGCTTTCCAGTGTTGCTGTCGCTGCATCAAATGTGAGATGGGAAAATGAGCTGTTTGCTCATTCTTTACTTGACTGTCTCCGAATGATGCCATTATTACGTGTCATACTGTCACCAACTCATTCATTCTATATCCCTCTGATGATGATGGTGATATCAAGTTGAACACTGTCTTGACATGGTTATTTACCATATTTACGCTCCTCTTGAACATTGACAATTTGTTTACTTCTGAAAACTTGTTTATCGCTTCTCCTGTTCTACTCGTTATTTTTGTCAAGTTTGTTCTGCTTTCTGCTTCCCATATACCTACGTACCTATACACACTATATTTGTCATATCATCTTTGAACTGATGGTCGCCACACAAGTGATTACGTATACAAACGTCGGACTGTAAAATTAGAGTTTGGTCTTTCCTTGTGATAATCATGAAAGTGTCAAAATCACCTACCCACACATTTTTACTCTTTCCCTTAGAAATGACATTTACAAAGAATCGCCTTGATGCAAATTTCTAAAAAGAAGTGTGGATTCACCGTCTTCGTTGTAGATTAACTACGTGGGTATGTATACATGTTCACTATTCAGTAATATCCCATTTGGATAGAGTTCCTTTCGTTTCTCTTGCATCATTTCACCAGTTAAAGTTCTGTTTACTTTCTTTCACAAGAAACAGTACCTATGTGTGAATTGAATTTCTTGTGGAAGGAAGCATGTCAAGCCAGAAGTGGAACTGTATAGGTGATAAAAGTGGAATGTAGACATCGTTAGATGATAATGATGAAAAAACTTGAGTAGGAGCTGAATAATAGGGGGAAACATGTTATATCGATCCACTTGACACGTAGATCAGGTAATTCCATTATTGTCACACATTGTGTGTACAACCATACTAATGCTTCGAATGGAAGTTTTGAAATAGTTGTTGTACATTACCTGAAATGCTTACGCCGTCAGACTGGATTCTTTTATTCAGTTATTCTTCAATAATACGCTTTTTATACTACCGTTTTATCTGTACAGAACTGATGTTGTTGTTGCACTTACAACGGGCTTGAAAATATGTAGCCATTATACCCTGCTGTCTCCTGGATAATGATAAGAGAAACTTGGTGATGATAACGCACGTATTGGCATCAAATCCAGTAAAGTCAAAGCTAAGAGTTGGCTTTATGGAGAAGTTTTTTTGCTTTCGCCCTTCCAAAAAAGAAAGTATATTTTTTCGCCCACTCGCTGGAAATAATGTGTAACTCCAATTCATTCAGTCCTGCGTATTATACATCATAAGGGACATCTATAATTTCTGAAAAGCTTACCTTCACTTTCAGTAGGAAATAAAAGTCAAATGAGGAAATGCCACGGGCATAAAAGAGAAAAGAGTTTCGGTAAAGTAAACTTTATCCCCATAAATTTGATTTTAGTCCGATTCATAAGATGTGTGATTTATAATAGCCAACATAGTTGAAAAGTTGATAGTGCCCTCGCACGTGAAAACTACAGTTTTCGCCATTAAAACGAGAACTGCGCCTACACTGATCGTATTTCATAAAGAATGTCGGCGCTACAAAGGCATCGTTTCAACCCGCAGCACCATCCTAAATGATCACTATTGCCAATTGAGATAGTAGATTCTTTCATTTTTTGCTATATGTACAGGTCACATGGTACTCTCACTCTCATCATATTTTGCAATCATGTCGACTAACAAAAAATGCCCATAGCCATAAATAAAGGAATCTTGTACTCACTAATTCATCAAGTGTATGTGTGGTAATTCATAAATAGAGTCTTGAAAGATAACGAATTCTAATCAATAGCACATTATTCTGCAGATGAATTTTAATACAAGGGTGGAGAAAGTCGACCGGGGTATCGATTTTCCTTTTTTGTTCAAGAAAATGTCTGCAGATTTTATTTTATGTTTTCAAGAAAAAGCAAACAAAAAGTATATAAGCATGTCAGAAAAGGAGTGGAATTTTCAAGGGGTGAAAATTCTGGAACAAAATTGTCGAACCCCCGTCAAGACCGTTCTGTTCAGCAAAGAAAGCTTCAACTTTTTATTCGCCTTTTCCACTCCAATTCTACCACTACTTATGAAACATTGCCCATAAAAATTGGCGCAGTGATATAATGTGGTGGTTTTCATCACTGCAATGCTTGAGCCACTACTTAGGTTTAAAAAATCCTCACATATTGTTTCGTCGTTCACTGGAATAGTTTTGGAATAAGAAATGTGAAGCCACAAGGAATAATTTATCTGTCAAAACGTCACTAACAGAAAGGCTGTTCTTTAGCAGAACCAGCAAAACTAGCAAGCGAATGCAAACACAACTACATATATGTATTAGAAGACCACTCAAAATATAATTTCAAAGTACCTTCATGCAAGCTAAAAAAGAGTGCCTGTAACAAAAATCCATGGAGCGCAGCGGGTGTATATCAACCCACAAGAACGGAAAACGAAGATACAAGCAAAAAGCTTTGAAAGTATGCAAATATATTTATACACTTATTTTCGCAGATACTTTCTCCATGTTCATTCCTCTAGTAGTCCTTTTGTTTTAGTAATTTGTGAGTTGGTAAAAGAGCTCTTGAGTTTTCATCGTCATTCATAGCCGGTGTTTTTATGTCGGCCTGCATAAATTTTTCCATTCACCCTTGAATATCCAATATATAGTATGTATATATTATTTTAGAACACATGTATATGTATATATGCTTATAATTCTTAAATCATGCTGGCCCTTGAAATCAACTTGAAATTTGCTATAACGGTAGTGTTTACCTGCTTGTGCTTGAATGAATAATGCAATTCGATTTTGCTGAGCTACAGTTTCTAAGAAAAAGGGTAGGGACGGAATATACGGCAACAATATAAACTTGACTTGATTTCTATTCGGCTTTCAAACGGCTGATTTTTATTGCCCAATCATTGAAGTGGACTGGTGTAATTTTCGAGAGGAGTTATGTCAGCATCAGCACACAATTATCAAGTACCTTTCTCCAAGAAATTTTGAAGTACCTTTTATCAGCAAAGTGTCATAAATTAAATGAAATTGCTGTCATTTTCTCCTTTGTGGTGTTCTAAGCGCGACACTTCTACCATCATCGGGCCTTTCTCTTTTGTATACTTTTACATTAGGGACGTTAACCGTTAGAGTAGTCAGTTGGTTTTAAGACTAACTGAAATCAAACGATGTTTATTGAAAGAAAAGATGTAAGCAGTATCGACCGTTTGTCAAGGAAAATTTCTCCTTGTAGAGTATATTTGAGCTTTGATGATTAAGTCTAGTAAATTTCCTATAGCCTTTCATCTCTTTAAAGTTGAAAGCTCCATTTCGATTACTATATGCCAGTGAAAAGTGCGGAGAAAACTGATGCGTAATTTACGATAGAATAAAATTTCCTTCTGTTCAAATTTACAAAGTGCTGACAATAAACTTAAGTGCACATTTTGGTCAGTAGTGAAAAAGGATGCTCCTTTTTTCCTCTTTTTTATTCTTCGGAAATATATAAGATATACCTAGTTGAGTACCAGGGTTTAGTGATAAAACACCTGCCAAATATCCCAAAGTTTCACTTGTGCTGATCTGGACAAAGCAAGAAAATTTGACAAGAAACAACAGAATGCTAGCCCATGTGTAGAAACTAATATCAACCATTTCAATTTCTGTTGTTTTTACTTTCTATGGACGTTTCAGCTAATAAATAGAAGCCATTAATAATTTTATGCTTTTCGTGGCTGGTTTTATGAGATATTCGTAGAAACCAGACCACTGAAACCATTCTTGTCCTGGCGGTGGGTGTAGTACTCAGCGTAAGGATCTCTCGTTTCTTTCACAATCCTCGTTCTCAACCCAAATTAACAAATGCACACGACAAATAAGACCGTTTTTATTATCTTAATAAAACCTAATTAAATGGCATGAAATTGCCATGTGTTCATCCCGGTCTCGTTGTTAATGTAAATAGGTTTGTACACGTAAGCAGCTTGTTCAGTGAATTGAACAAACCGAATAATGTAAATGAAAATTGAGGAAACCATAAAAGCGCAAAGTATACTATGTTCTCCCTTTTTATATTCCTCGAACGAAACCACGTCCCTGTGTTGAGCAAGGCTTCAGAAGCTGCCATTCCGATTAAGACACTTATTTAACGAATTCTTTCTATAAAATATAAATATCATAATGTCAAACGCTACTTTGTGGTCGTTTTAGCTGAGGGATGTGGGTCTTTTTCATGTTGCCGACTGATAGAAAAGGTTTAATATTTTTTCTTTTGTAAACTTCTTTGCATAAACACAAACTTATGGGGAAACCTCAAAAGTGCTTATAGTAAGGTTATGATGGAGAAGATCCGAAATGCTATTGAACTGAAAGAAGCTGATCCAAATCCACATTCATCTCTAAAAGTGCACTTTACGTAGGCGAAAATAATCCCGCTATATCCAATTCTTTCTCATTCTCAATGCAAAATTGAACATTCCGCTTGGTAGAAAGCAGCTATAGTAATACCGCAATGGCAGTATGGTGACGGCATGATACATACTGTGTGTGCCACTCTAATATGATTTTGTGACTATTTTTCCGGAAGAGCAAGAAAGACGAAAAATAAAATAAAAATCGTACTTTGGCAAATGGTACATGGGAATACTTATGAAAATAGAGAATTTTGACTTGTTAGTTCACAGGATGTAAGAGCCGATAGAAAGAAGGGCATTCATTATTATGGAAGGGTAAGATTGAGTATAGTACTAACATAGGCATAGTCACGGTATAGAGGCATTATACCACTTTTGGTTCAGTGGTCGACTAGCACGAGAATGTGCTTTGGATTGGAATTGGTAGATTATTCCCTTCTATTGAATCATCAGCATTTCACATTCCACGCAAACGTCTGCCTCAACGGGTTTTCGCGTTCCGTATAAAATAAGTTGCAGTTGGTTTTGGTGGTTATTCGTATGAATATTATAGCGCGGAGCACAACTTACTATGCACCATATTATGAACACATGTCTGTGTGGGGAATCCGACAAAAAATGCTATGCCGTCGGTCCCGTTTTTCACATTCCTCTAAATTGACCTGAATTCATTATCATGAGAGGCTCTTCTTAACCCTCAATCAACTTCACGTGCATACACCCAATTCAACGTATTTTTCACCAGTAAAAAAGTTCAAAATTATTTCCTTAATTTACTTAGCAGCTCCCTTCCATAGTCACTTTAGCTTCGCCACCTAAACCAAGTTAAAATAGCGCTAGAGATAAAACGTCGGCAACTGCACTTCCATCATGTCTCCATGATAGATATACGTGAAAAGTTATTGAAACAAAGAAATAGGTGCAGTTACATTGGAATGCCATTTTGTCGCAAAATGAATGAGAATGTGTGTATCGAAGCCAAAAGGCTTGAATACATAGAGGAACTAAAGGCACCATAATAATATAACTCCATTTTTCTGATTACCTTTACTTTTGGTTTGGACTAAAAGTTTTCTAAATCGACTCATTTATCATTCTGTACGTATGGTTTCATCTTGTCTACTCCCAACCTCCAAACTTCAATTTTCTTAAGCTTTGCTTGTTGTGTACGGCTTCTTACCTGCAAGACAGAAAAAAGAGATTGATGAAAAGAGGGTTAGCATTAGGAAAATCTTTTAAAACTTATTAGCCGAAAATACATATATGTGCTACTGATTTATTATTGATGAGAGCAAAGTGTGCTGAGAATTTAATGGCTGCGCTAGTAAAAATTAATATCTTTTAATTTAACCCTACTACTTTAATTTGTCTGTTTACAGGAGGCACGCCAACTTTGACCGAGATGCTATACCATCACCACCCATATCAAACAAAAGGCCAGTTACCCTGATGAGCCAGAGCCCCCGGGATGGAACATCGTCAACAGGAGGCTCATTACGTCGCTCACAGAGCATGGGTACAGGCATTTCATCCTTAGGAGGATCATCCCCATCAACATACGGAATAGCAAATGGAATACTAAGACAGTCTGCATCAAAGACCAACATTTTAGCGGAAGAGCTCCCGGCCCCCGATACTGTGAAAAACGTGCGGAATGTTTTTGAAAATATGTTGAAGATGAGAAGCAGTAATCACGGATCTGAGAATTCCGTGGACATGAGTGCAACAGCACCCATAGGGTTTTCTGGATCCTTTAGCATCGTTAAAAAGTCTTTAAGCTACATCAAGTCAAATCCGACAAGCAAGATATACCGGTCAGAAAGCATGAGAGATGATTTTCCTTCAATGGGACGTAGATTTGGGAAACCCGTTTTGATGAGTGAAACCAATTCTCCGGTTCATAGTCCAAGCTATCCTACATTTGTTGCGCCAACATCCTCCTCGGCAACGGGATCGGCATCAGCCACGGAAGGAACAACGTCAACAACGACTAGAGATAGTAGTAGTGGCAGTATCAAGTTCAGGTGTTCTGCTGCAAACACTACAGGGGATGTAGTGGATGGTAGCGCTCGTGGTGTTGGTAGAAGAAGCAGTTGCGTTAGCCCAATGAATAAGAATCCAATTGAAAGGAAGATCTCTGAGCCAGCAAAGTTTTCCCCAAAAATCAATACTGGGCTCAGCCCTTCCAGTGTCCCTAGCATGTTGCGAACTTCATGCCAAGTACCCTTAACAGAGGAGGATCCATCTTTCTCGTCTAATGTTAGCAACAGCGCCACAGAAGACTACCGTTCCCGCAAATATGTTCAGCCCGATGTTTTGAACAAAATTCGATCTGCAGGAACGACCACCACATATTTTGGAGGAAAGATTGTGGCAAAAACGATTAAGAATAGGAAGATCCCTGTCTCTCGTCGTCACACTTTCGACTTGCAGGATTACGTAGGGATTAGTGGGGATGGAGCAAGTTTCACTAATAATTATGATTCTTATAGTTCCTCTAATTATGGCAGGGATGATGAGACTGGTGAAAATAAGCGTCGGGGATCTGCCAGTGGCAGTAGTGGTGGTGCTACTAGCGGTGGAGGCTACAATGGGAGGAGCGGAAGTAGCAGACCAGCATTAGAAATTCCTTTAAAGTCATCCTCTTCCTCGAGCAACTATGCATCACAAAATACAACCATCTCGGGTGCCCTTGACTCTATCTTTGCTGGCGGAGTTGCTGGGCTCCTGACCTTTGCTTCGAAACCCATTGACACTACGCCGAGAATCATCTCTGTATTGCATAAGAGTCCTCCTGGATCCCATACTGGTTCTCCCGTTAAGAGCTGCTCTCCCGTCAGCTCTGTAATTGAAGAAGGACGAAACTCTCCAGAGGGTTGTGAGGCCCCTAATGAGAAGACTGTTGTGGAACAAGATGGCAACAATAACAATTTACCCGGAAAAGTTGACTCCTCGTCTTCTCATACCAATTGTACTGGAGAAAGCCAAGGTTTCAGCAAAAAATTCTCCCAAATTACCGAAGGAGCTTGGTTCTAGGAAGAAAAACCTGGAACCGTTATACTAGTTACCAAACTATCATTAGACGTATCAACGCATTCAAGTTTTAATGTCTTGAACATACCTACGTAAAAAATTATAGTAAAATAGTAGCCACTGTATACGTATACCCCCACACATTTTACTTAAGTATTACAAATATATATTGTTGCATTATCATCAATGTAAGGAAGGACATTTTACGCACAGCTACAAATTTCAACCTGTGTAACACGCAAGCAACTAGATCGTCTCTCTTGTAACCCTTTTCAAAAAATAATATTGCCACAAGCTACCCGTTAAGTATTTGAAATGAAGTAAACTTTAAGTTGGTGAGAACTGAAAAATGCACGTTATGTATATGCCTTTTTTGTTAAATATCTTATCCTACTCTAACCCAGTTAGTTATACACTCGTTTGTATTATGTTTATCTTGTAGCATCAATATAGTTTTACGTTCGTACTTTATCCATATTTTCATCCAAATGTTTTGCGCTGAGTGAAAGTAAAAATATGTTATGTTGTTATATTTTTAGGAAACTATAAACGAATTTTCCTACAATACTTTATACCAAAATTCTCCAAAAAAATAATACTGCATGATGTCTCTGTCAACTGTCATTTTCACTTGGCCTGACGATAACGCACTGTCAATAAAATTTAATAGTCTTTCAGTAAGTCATAACCATTTTGGAAACCCGTTTTTCTCTTTTCGGTCTATTATTATTATCATCAACAACATCATCACGGCATGAATATGCCTTCAAGCATGACCAAACCATAACCAACTAGCACACACACCATCATAAATATTCTCCCTGAAAATGATCAGTATGATTCCAGTTAGTTCACTGGTTACTTTTATACCCTAATTTTTTGCTCATTCTGTCATCATCTCTTTATTGCATTTTACATAGCGTCGTATGATATGTTGACAACAACTTGGTGATGATCTGGAATAAAATAGCTACAAAACTTTCTACAAACCGTTTCGCTTATGTCAGAGGAAGAAAGCAAGTTTGCTATTCTCGCCCGCCTTCTTACGCACAGGAGAAAGTAGGCAATGACATTTACTGGTCACAAAAGCAAGCATTAGTTTCATCAAACCCGTCGGAATAGCGGGTAGACTATATTCCATCCCAACACCAGTCTTAAAAAGCACAGCAGGATACCAATGATTACATGTTGAAATGAGGACAGTGCATACGGCATAATAAATGAAAAGGATGTCATTCAAAATCCACACACTGTACGTTCACGTACCGCATAGTTGCGACCAACGTGCATAAAAAATTATGCAGACTTTGAATCATCATCGCGGTGCTGTTCCAGTAAAAGAATGAAAGGTTGTGTCCCACCACCACCATTTACACACAGTCTTACAGCTACAAAATGTGTACATATTTATATTCGGCAAGTGACAGGCCAATAATGATGAAGAGAAAGAGAGCATGTCACAGGGTATTATTTACAATAAAGAGAAGGCTACTGTACAGGCATGGACAAATCTACAGTGGGAGAAAGCCACCGAAAAAGAGGAAAGGAGAACCACCACAGTGCTATCACACTACTACTATCACATAAGTTTCCTTACAAGTCCCAAACGGACCATAAGGGGTTTAACACGTAAGACTAGAAAGTAGAAACTCTTGCAAATACTCTACTTTTTACTTCTCCAACTACAACGACAACAGCACTCTATACACAACTAGTTACAGTAGACTTGCACAACTTCCTCTGGCCTTATTAGTTCTTCCTTCCAACGTATCGAAACTTTGAACCCTTTTTATTTTCCCTCTTCTCGGTTGCAACAGCTTCCCGTCTAATGGAGTTTGAGTGATATCATCGTCATCAAAACACACTCCACAACCATTATTCCTCTCAATATGCAACAGAGATACATACAAAAATGGTAAAATATATACTCTGGTGGATGAAGACAAAAATTTAATGGGCACAATTTTGTCTGTGAGCTCAGTTAGGAGTATACTCAAAATGTGTTTCAGTATGTTTTAATGGAAAGGATTATAGTGTTGATTCATAATCGTAGGATTCATTAGTTATGATTTTCTGTACCCACGACTTTCTGCGAAGGGTATCATATATTAAAGCAGGATGGAGTAGATTTTTCCTATTTGCAACGCAATTTAGAAGAACGGTTAATAGGATCAATGAAAAAACACAAAATGGGGTTTTAACATTTTTATTTTAAAATCCCCACATCCTCTCAGTGTCAGCAGCATTTTATGATTTACCAAGTCATTTCGCGCATTTCCTTGACTGAATCGCTTTGTAGGAAAAAATAAGGGTTTGTTACTACAAAACCGTACAAAGTAATAAAACTGGTTGGTGTGTATTTCATAACGGTGAATGGGACTACTTTCATCGGCTTTCTACTTTTTTTATGCAGAGAAGAGAAACTCTCTCCTGCTTTGCTACTAACTGTTGTTGTGCCGTGTAAGACCTATAAGCATTTCCGCCTGTTAAAAAGCCCAATGTAACTGGTGGCATTATTATCTTTTTACATTGTAGGAACTTCTAGAACCCCTCCACTATACTACTTCCCAAAGAAGTCTTCCTTCACATGAAACTAATAAATAATCTGAAAATGGCCCATAACTTTTAATTATAGTATGCACTTACAATTCCCAGTCTAGACTACTACTAGGATTTGTATATTAGCTTTTGGAATACTCTCGCATGAAACGTACATACCTAATACAGTTTTTGACTAGTTCGCTTTTTTCTCAGGTTCCATTACCTCATCATGATTCCCAGCCACAAGCAAATCTACTTATTATACTGAACAAAAGGAAAAGACATCAGCTTTTGTGTTCGTTGGAAGGCTCAAGGCCCATTTATGTTGCTCTGTTTGTACTCATGTTATTGTGTGAGTTACTCAATGCTTTCGCTTATAGCAAAGAATACATGTAGACTCACCAAAGCCTTTTACTAGTAGAATCTCATGAAACCCGATTTTTATTCGTCCACCCACCAGTTTTGTCTGGTGGAAAACACAGTACGCAGTACCTACATAAATACTACCCAACCCTGTAAAAAGTCCTCCGCCTTCAAAAGGATTATTGGAACTCATCTAATGAATATGATTGACCGAAACTAGTTCCCCGTACTCTCCAGTTCAATAAAAAAAGCTGCAGGAGTGCATACCATCTTTTTTCTATTCACCATGTGCCCCAGGCTAGATGGGCTACAATAAGAAGATAAGAAAATAAAAATTAGCTAATAACGGAGGGGATGAGTGCGGTAAGGAAACGGAGTGCTTTGCCAGCGAAAAAGAAGCTAAGCTGTGCTTGGAATTTTGTAACCAACAATAACGGGAGACGAAAAGCGGCTTTTGTGAAAGGAAAAAAATGGCAGACATGGTTAGGGAGGAGATTCAATACCAGTTTCCAATAATGTGGATATGTTTTAATTTAAGGAGATGTACAATGTACGTCGGCATTCTTAGTTTCTTCTATAATGCAATATAACTAACCTATTGACGTAGTTTATGCCATAGTTTAAGCTTTTACTTTTGCAGCTAGAAGATTAGGAGAATTGGAGAAGCTAGAGCTACAGAGCTGAAGATCTTTAAAATTACATAATATACTATTACGTAAATTTGTGCAAAGTTAGACATCTCATTTTCTCGTCAACTCTACTAATCAGAGATTTAATGCTCAGCATCTTTCAACGCAGATCTGCATCAACACGTAAGCGTTTGTAGATCCTTGTCGTTTCAGTGAAAGTAGTACGTAAAGTTTTAACGCTAAACTACCAAACAACGAATAAGTGCCAAGAAAAACTGAAAGTTATATGGGGACCAATGTTGTAAACGCACATATCTCTCTACTCAAGGCGTGTGCCTACCAACTTGAGGTTTTCATCTGTCTACTGTAATGACAACTCTGCCTCGAGAAATGTACCAGCGGAAAAAAGAAAGTTTGTCTTCCATAAGGCTAATTAGCATTTTAAATTTATATCTCAAACCGCACCCTAACACTCGACAAAGAGCATTGCTTTGTTGTTGTGTATGTAGGTAGATAGATTCACTTTACGGTCGCCTTACGCCAAGAGAAAAGTCAAAGAGAGGTGAAATACGCGGAAAATTAACACAAATTTGTCTGCATCTTTCGGTGCCATGTCTTCAGAATGAATGTTTCCACTCACACATACATGCGAGATAGGATATGTAGAACAGTAAACAAAATGAAAGCATCGCCAAGTACACAATATGCTTCTAAGCAGCTGCCCTGCCTAGTGGAAAACACTATATTGTAAATACATAGTAAAATATTATGGCAAAAGTCCATCTCCTTTGCTGAAGATCACACGGTGAATCTAATTGGATGAATGAGGCTAATTGTTCACGGCCGAATTTATTGTTTAGTCCATTAACCCAAAGCCACACCCCGATCTTTGAGGCTAACAATACAGAAATATGGGGGAAATTATTTTGGCTGCTGAGCCAATGCCCAGAAATATACAAACTACATACATAGGCACACACTAAAACTCCTTGCTGCAGAAGACACATTTTACTGCTTCATCACTTCTTTCTTGGCACTCAAACATTTACAAACTCTGTTATGAATTTATACTGTGTGTGCGTACATCGCTAATGGCTGGATAAAAACCCTTCCAACAAATGCCTTCCTTATCTTAATGACGTATTCATTCACAAAAATGGATCCCCTTGCGACACCCCCTGCACTGCACTTTTTCTCAATACTGCTTCACTGCCCTGTAAAAACAAGTTTATGAAAAGTTTTTGTGTAAAGGTTTTCCGCACAAACCCAGAGATAAAACCATTTGCCAAAATATATATCCTTCAGCAAACCCTCAAAAACACTTTAATACGTATAAAATAATTTCGAATTTTGTACCCGGCCATAGTTTTTATTTTAAGTTCTGCTTGGAATAAGACATATATACATAACCATGCATCTGTACAGATATACATATTTCCAAAAACAGGCATCATCAAATCTTTTGGAAGAAGTCGTACCAAGAATTACAGAAGAACAAGAACAACTTTTACTGTTTACTTCACACCCACAACACAAAAACATTATGGGGTGAATGAAAGAATAGGCCCAACCAAAAGGATATGACTAATAAAAGCCGAGAAACAGAACTTGCCTCAATATTTCCACTTTCTAGAAGAATAATGGAAGACGATGAATTCCTTTCATGTATAAAACCATGTCGCTTTCCCAGTCTACACAGAGATTCGTTCCTTACTACTGACAACTATAACAGTATATAAATCAGCTATATCTTTAGGGTATTTCATAGGAATGCCTTTTACTGGGTGGGAGATAGAAAATATGGCACCCATTTACACAAATAATGGCTGACAATGTTTTTGTTCTTTCTGTCAACAAGTTTTCGAATGTATGGGTATTATATGCTTGCCATATATTTTTTTTACTAAATACGAACTATTACATGTCTATATGCATTAGTGTAAATATTATTATGGCGCACTTATGTGTTAGGAGTCCAGTTTTACTTACCGAAACCATCAACTCTTTGTACCAACATTTCCACTCTACCTGGACATTTTCGAATTTTTCGATCCCAAGTAAAATCAGCAAATAGCTGGAAAATACTGATTGATCAGTAATTAGATGACTGTATTTATTTATGTCAAGTCACTGTTGAAATAGTTATCTGTTTGTGTGTATATAGCGAGTTCATTTATTTCAGTGAGTCCATAACATTCCAATGAACCTTGCTTAACGAACAAATTTAAAGATAGAAGCGTTTAGAGGAGCGAGTATTGAGTTACAAGAAGACAGATACTGAAACTAAATACTTCATAAAGGCCATGCAATGTTAATGTAATGAAGAAAAGAACCGAGTAGACCTATTCGCCTTTGATGTAAAAGGAATGCGGCTGCAACCGACAAACGTACGATGGCAAAAAATGTTGCTTTGCTGACACAAACCCCAGGCTTTATAATTATTGTGAGTTATTGTGGCTTCTCTCTAGACAAAGTTCTCCAACAAAAATCCTCTCTAAGCTATAACGATTAACAATAAAAATGTGGAGCTAAAATATTTGCTTATAATGAATATACCTAAATGCAATATACATTATAACCTTGCGACTAATTTTCTCAAATACAAACCTACTAATCAATGTCATTACACCGGAATTAGATGTGTCCAACAAACAACTACGGTTATGGTTATTTAAAGCCCGTCCCTTGCCACAAATTGAATTTTACCACTAAAATTTGAAATCCTTATTTTTTAGAAAAGGGATTAAATGTGTCGGAGATTTTCTAAGGTTGTAAGTTGTAATCAAGGTCCATACACAGTAACATATATATATGTAGTTGACAGTAGTAAATTTCTAGTGAAAAGGATTCCTTCTAACCGTCTGGTCAAATGATAAGACACATAAGCTACGGTTTAATGCTTGTGTGCATTTTCCTTGTTCTCTCATTCACCAATACAACATGAATCTAGTGTCCACAACACCAGAAACCACAATTGACTTTGGGAAATTGGATATTGCACAAAAGCAGAGGGAGTTTGACTCGACGTAATTTAAGACAATGCAGGCGTACTGAACTGAGGAGAAAAATCCGAGATGTGTGGCATAAAAGCTTTTTTATACTTTCCTTTGAAAAAGAACATCGTAGAAACATAAAACACGTATGACAATATTGTACACATGATGTTATTGCCTCTTACATACATTCCATAATAATATTCTACATTATTATGTAATCTTAAGACAGACCCAAAAATTTTACGTTTGTACAACATCAGCATGATTTTTGAAAAAATGCTATATATTTTCCCATACTTTATGTTACATACATCTTTCGCGTCCTATTAAGTTGTAATAAATATATGGGCTTGCGTTATTGGCTTTTCTTTCTCTCAAAAAAAGAGAAAGCAACTAACAGAAAAAGTATATCATATATCTGCGTGCTCATGTTCATGGCAGGATGAAGACTTTTTCTTGACTTTCCCATGTCTTATGTCTTTTGTTTGTAGTCGACATCATCTACAACTGGCATTTTTCTCTCTGAAGTTTCACTATACGTGCGCTGCGTTCTCTCTCTCTCAAAAATGGTACATCCTTTGAGTATGGCCAATATAAAATGCAATGAAAGGACGTGTGTACATTTGACAAGAGACTGTGTGGGCACGCAACTTTATGTGTACTGAAATACATTCCTTTTTAAAAAAAAAGTAATATAAATAAATATAGTGCATCTATATGTATGTTGGTACATAAAAAGTTTCTCTCATACAATGAAAGTTGGTACACTAAAAAACGAAGGGTACTTTATGGTGTCTATGCATCAAAACTTATATAAGAGCAAAACTCTAGCCATGATCATAATCATCCTGAACGAAAGATGTAGGTTATACACTATTTGTATCAGTAGTTTGCGTATATATTATGCTGTGTGAATCATTTTTACTTCCTTAAAAAGGAAAGTTTCCCTACAAGAAAAAGGGATCCCGACGACAACAAACCGGAGAGCTGTGTGCACGGGTATATACAGGGTATGGCATTGCTTGCTGTTTCCTCGATATTGCATTAAAAGCTCTCGTTTTATTATTATGTGAGCAGTCATGTATGTAACGCCTATATCCCTCTGTATCTCTACACATACATACATATTATGTAAATATAATACACATATGTATCATTTGAATGCATGCAAAAACACATAATAATGAGAGCATGGTAGAGCACACAAAAAGGAACAGCAGCACTGATGAAAGTAGAAACTATAGGAGGGGTAGTGAATCCTTTGAATTGAATTCAAAATTATACAAAGAGATTACTTTGCTGGAGATAGTAATGGTATGGCACACATGAAACGAAAGTAGATTCCGTTACATGGATGTTGGTGCTACTTGTGTTTGTATATATACTTTTAGTTGTGTTGTGTGTCACTGACAATATAGCTTTAGGCCGTACATAAAATTGTGATATTTTCTGGCAAAAGAAACTACTGCATTGCTGTTGCATCTTCTTTCTTGGTCACAGACCATCCATAGCACTTGACATTTTTATAAAACAAGTTTCCTCTGCTTATTTTGAACCCAAAAAGTATTCTTGAAACTTTCTAGTATCTGTTTAAACATGACTTGATGTCACCATTATTAAAGCTTGAGCCGGACAGATACTCATCTCTGCCTGCTTGGTGGATAAGTTTACAACATAACAAAAAGAAAGAAAAATGTTGAAGCCAGGAAAAATATGAAACTGTTCAAGCATTTTTGCTCTTTTGCTGTGTGGAGGGAAAGCAGAAATATAACTTGGTTAACGTTGAAGACATAAACTTGCTTAGAAATTAGATTCAATCCAAAAAAGACAGTTATAAATGCAAATAAGAAAGAAATTAATTTAGAATAAATTTAAAAGTCCAAAAAAATATTAATTGTCCCAGGGTGAGCGTGTAGAAAGTTTCGAAATGAACATTTCTTGCAAAACGCCAGTGCAGCGTCAAATAAAGTGCCAGCTCTAGCTATGCTAACTAGGTATATGTACCCACCCATGCAATCATCTTCCCGAGTTTGATGAACGATACGAGTGACATAGAATTAAATATAATTTAAAATGTTATCTACCCCTTACATCATCTAATAGATCCGGATTTTGTAACAGAATTAATATAGGAGTGTAAATAAAAGACTATTTACTATTTACTTGGTATAAGGTATGACTACATTCATTGACCAACTTTAACATTATTATGACAGCACACAAAGCTTCTGTGCAGTAGTGTAAATACACCACATTTCCTTTATATTAGCTTTATATTTATTTTGCAAGCTTGTAATAGTCCCCTAAAACGTCAGTGTTTGTCGGGAATGAACATACATAATTATGCTGTAAGTGGGAAAGCCTGACGTGGTTTCACATTCGGATGCCATGATATAACAGAAGAGCAGCATTTTGTCTGTCGTAATCAAGATGGCATTTCAGTGGACGCCCCATTGGATAAAGCGTCTCTAAAATGGTACGACATAAAAATAATTGGCACTTAGTATTAAACTACAATTCTACGGTGGTTGTCCTGCAGGTGCTGAAATTTTGTTTATGAAGAAGCCAAGACGTTCATCCGGATTCCTGAGGAGATAAAATGTTTCGCAAAACCTAAGACATTTTAAAGAAGCTTTTACAGATGAGAGCACTCTTTATGAACGACTTTCTCCTGTCCTACATTCTATTTTGTTGAGGTTCTCGAAAATAATGAAAGCTGCAATGGAATGTTTAATATCGCGTACAGATATTGCACGCAGGGAAACGAACAGTTTCTTGCGGCGGTGATGGGGTTTTCTCTGGCCAGTAGCAGATGCTACTGGGACTTTTGGTGATACAGTTTGTTTGCAGTAACTGTAAACTGTGGCAACTTTTTTAAGATGCATCATTATCATGATTACGAAAGAAAAGCCAACACCAGTAAGGGATGTAGAAATACAGTGTAACTATTGTCCATTACCAACTTACCGATCACTGGGAAGCTCGCAGTAGTTGGGTACATGTACATAGTATGTGAGCGTTGTGCCGTTTGTAAAAATGTGGTTAACGATAAAGATGTGTGGGTTGGAAATACATAAATGCAGCATTACATTGTTTAGGTTGAAAGAATCAGGAATAGGCTATAAGGATTGGTTGTGCAGAAAGTAAGCATTCTGAGAAGAGGAACGAAACTTTTGTTTTTTCATGTGGAGGAAACTCTCCACTTTCCTTGACAGCAAATGTCGACAGTTGCAATATCCGTTTCTTGCTGTTTCTTTCCAAGTGACCAGGCCAAGATGGGATTACTGAGTCAGCATTATTTGGCAAATATGTCTGTAAAAGGAACCAGGGCCTTTCCCGGCATAGTTTTACCAAATTGTTTACTCGCCACTATTTCTTTCTTTCTGATGATAGGAGAAGAAAGCAACTGCTTCAAAAATTTACAAGTTATTGCTTGTTGCTGCAAGTTTTATTGTATGCTTTGTCAGACCGGACACCATGAGCGTTCGTATTTTATAAAATATTGCTACCTACGTAG
Source organism: Coecobrya sp. COE2 (assembly GCA_027743765.1). Classification (NCBI taxonomy): domain Eukaryota; kingdom Metazoa; phylum Arthropoda; class Collembola; order Entomobryomorpha; family Entomobryidae; genus Coecobrya; species Coecobrya sp. COE2. The sequence goes on along the minus strand of JAHZMV010001324.1, from coordinate 9,649 downwards.
CTTTGTCATTCCACTGATATGTTTGCTGCAATATCAGGTGCGAGATGACAATTTAGACTTTTCTCTCTCGGGAGATATGAACGGTTCTTACAGTTATTTTTGTCGGCGATGCTGGTGCAGTTTTTAAGGTGTGAGCAGATTTCGAAATTCACGGAAACAGGTTAAGCAATCTCTCCTCAATAATAAACATTTTTGTGTTCTGGAATTTTATCCGGGCGTTTGTTAAGGTATGTAGATGATAACTTTGTACGGATGCAATTAAAATAATAAAGTTTCGGAAAGAGGAAAAGTCTTAATAAAATGATAATCTCTCAGCGAATCTCGCTTTTCCAAACTTTTATCCTGAAACGTATCTCATAACTATCGCCTCCTACCCACGATCCAGAAAGCAAGTTTCCTAATTATAATGTCAGCAGAAATTATATTCCGCAGTTGAACAAAAAACGTGCCAGAGTCTTTGTAATTATTTTGAAAACGAATATTTTGAATCTCAAGCAGAAACTCACCAGGAAAGGGTTTCATCTCTTCTAATATTTTATTTATGAGTTAATGATGAATGCAAAAGCAAAACTAGATCAACTACGTCGGTTTGTATTTTTTGTAAAGAAAAGCACGATTCAGTCAGAACAGAATGACGGAACTGCCCGCTTGGCTGCTCTTCTCTTGCTTGCCTAGCAGAAATGCTCCTGGTACATTTGCTTGATTTGCATGTGGCATTGTGTGTGACACGGCAAAATTGAAAAATGAAACCATGAAATGCTGTAAAAACAGAGCGATCTGTTATTCCATTGCTTTCACTTGCAGTGCAGGGAATTGTACGCAGATATGCACATGTAAAACAGGAAGGCAAGGAGAAATGAACACTCTTTCGTATCGTTTGCACTATCTTCTATCCTATATTTTATTTTATTTAAAATTGGAAACATCTGGCATATAGACCGGAAAACACGGAAACGACGACGCTGTTCCTTCAGCGGATTGTACATATACTAATAGACTACTACACAGGTCCACAGCTATATATTTTCTATTTTTCTCATGTACTCTCTCCCATGAGCATTGGCTAAAAGTTTATGGTTTATCCAACACTGGGAGGATTTTTTCTCTTTTTTAAAAAAAATACAAGGGTAGCTTTGAGTAGGAACGGCTTGAGTACTCAGCCGCCGCCGGCATTCCCAGTACACTGTACCACCATCGTGTACATTCATAATATTTCGATGAACGCACGGACCTGAGGTGATGCTGTTATTATAAGCAGTAAAATGGTATTCAGCTGAACTTGGTAGGTTTCTCCACTCTCTGTCGTCATCAGCCAGCACTTGGTTTCCAGAATAGAATCTAGGATCAAAGTATCCGTACTTTTACATCTGGTGATCTAGTGAATTGGATGAATGAATGTTGTGTTCGCTGTTATACGACCAACCAACTTCCAAAACCAAGTTTGCTAAAGAAGCAATTGATATTTTAGTAGAAAGCAAAAAAAGTACATATAGTTAGTCGCTTTGAAGCAAAACTACAAACACATATTTACGTGGGCCGTATACAAAATCAACCCAAATTATCAAAGTAGCAATCTAAAGTTCCTGCACTTAACCTGGTCCAATCATCCCAATATCAATTCCTTCAAGTTCAACAAGGAAAAATAGAATTAACCTCTTTTATTTACACACATTACAACTTCAAAACGGGAGAAAGTTGCTGATACAAACTGGAAAAGGATATGTGAAAGAGAAATATTATCAAATGATTACTGAAAAAATACTTCTTCCACGAAATTCAATCTGATTTTACCCTGTATACACATCAAAAAATATTCAACACCACTAGGCAATAACGGCCACCTACGGCATCACAGACGTTACGCCTTCAAAAATTTCTCATAATTACATTCCCTGTTTTCCTCTCATGTATCTGCTCAAAAGAAATCTCCTCAGAAAGTTAAACATTTTTGGTGGTTTGAAATGATGATTAAATGAACTTTAGATGTTTGCTAGAGAAAGTCGCTGATACAAAGTGAAAAAGGATATGTGAAAGAGAAATATTATCAAATGATTACTGAAAAAGTACTTCTTCCACGAAATTCAATCTGATTTTACCCTGTATACACATCAAAAAATATTCAACACCACTTGGCAATAACGGCCACCTACGGCATCACAGACGTTGCGCCTTCAAAAATTTCTCATACATTACTTTCTATTAAGGATGTACAGTAATTACATTCCCTGTTTTCCTCTCATCAAAAGAAATCTCTCCAGAAAGTTAAACATTTTTGGTGGTTTGAAATGATGATTAAATGAACTTTAGATGTTTGCTTTTCAATTTAGTTGATGCAAAAATTACTGGAATTAATTTGGATTAGGAGAGTCATCGACAACTAAATATTTGTTAACGACATCGCAAGACGAACATGAGAAAAAAGTTGTGAGAACTTTATTACAGACTTGGCAAACCCAATGCTTTAAGCCAAATGTGAAAGTTGTAACGTTTCCCTTCAGGTCAGCACTTCAACAGGCTGAAAGTCAGTGGGGAAACTTGCTACATTCGTCTGCTCATATGAGCTGCCCGTGGAAGATGCTTTAGGGATGCTAAAGCCAGGTCAGTTGCATGCAATCTTGCTTGTGCAAACATATCACCGCAAAGTTCTCAACTTTTGGAATAAAAATAGTCACTGCGATTCACAGACATCCACCAACTTGACTTATGTACTTAAAATTTATTTATATATTTTTTTCTATTTCTTTGCTCCCGCTATGCTGTACATACATGTTATCATACATCGCTAAATATTCCTATCCGTTTGAATTAGATATGAAAGTATATTGCTTCTGTGTCCCAAGCGAGTTATCTTTTACAAGGATACAGCAATGAGCTTCGCCTTCGTCTATTATGTAGCTCCGGGATGAGTTGTTTAGGTACTTCAGCAGTATCAGTCTCCCTCCATTCGGAAACAAAAGAAGGGGCCGTCATTGCATCACCTGTGGGCACACTTAGGTAGGTTTCGCGCAAAGAATCCATGCTTCCCCCGTGCGAGGATCTTGATAAGAAAACATTCCGGGATAGGTAGTAGGTCTACAACAATATTTTTTACACAAAAATATTTTAAATTGTCCATTCACACCTCATCAGTCTTTTAAGACAAACCAAATTCGAAAGCAGATTTAAAATGTTCAAACAAAGATGTGTGTGCTTCCTTTAATACCATTAATGCGCCCACTGCTGCACCAGCAAGAAATATTTTGCACGTTTGAATCTGAACATTAGGAAAGAAAAATTTGAAGACTATTATAGTGAGCCTACAAATGGGTTTTTGCGTCCATTTAAAAATATTTTTCGCCTCTTTCAGATCTTCTTTTTACTTACTATATTTTCGAAAAAGGATGAACCTTCCACTTCGCTTTCACTCATATTTGAGCCTTTTGAGTGGTCACACGGGTACGTTCACGAAAGCACCAAACAATAAATTTAACTTTTCATCAAGATAAGGTTGGTTTCACAACAACTCGCTTGCGAATCAGTGTTGCGTTCCCCCATCCGAGATGAAGACTAAAAGGAAATCATGAGCAGATTTCTGAGATGTATTCCAAATTCCAAAAAAAATGTTTACAAGTAGTAAAGGCCCAAGTTAAAATTTGGTTAGTTTTATAATAACGGTAAAATGATGGATAGTATGTATATTGAGCACGGTGGCTAAAGTGCATCATCATCGTCGTTGTTATATATATTATTATTAATATGAAGAGTCATGATTTAGCGCACACATGAACTTCGTCTCCATTTTCTTTCACGCAATACAAATATATTATGTTTATCGCACACCCGTTTAAAAATATCGAAACGTTATGAAGAAATCTAAACATCCTTCAAAAATGGCTTTCTAGGCTTTGCAAGACCGGTCATGTGGTTGAGTGAAGAAAAAACAGAAGCCACCACAAACGGTTGATGTGCACGTATGAATGCAAGAGATACATCCATAACTCACGTATAATGGAGTTTTTATGATAAAAAATTATTTTTGGAAATATATCGCCACTGTGGCTGAATTTCATATTATATATACGTATGTGAAGAGTGAGATAAATGAACTATAAAGGTTCCTTTCCACCATATTCCAAGATATGCTGAGAAGGCATATTCTTGGAAATTGCTGATATCGCTTGCGTCTTCGTGTTTCAGTCGGACATGTTAGGGATTTCACCTTTCAAGTATTTATTTTCTTTTGAGTATATTATCGCCACGAATCAGAAAAAGCGACATACAACCAGTTAACCAGTATTAAACCAAACCAACTGTAAACTGATGGGTCACCAAGATGTGCTTAGCTAGTTTTTAAATTAGTACTTTATTCCATCAAAACAATCAAAATTATTCGCGAATGTGGCATGAATTCTAAAAATCTGTCGAGCATTGCTGTTTACGTAATCGTAAGCAGTAACTTTTTTATGTATTCAGCTGGAGGAATATCAAATTTACACAAAAAATTTCGGCATGACTTAAAAAATATATACTATTTTCAGACTTTCAACATTAAAAAGTGTAAGTGTTGTACATGTTTTAAAGCATTCAACGGTAATATTTCGTAAATGACTCATCCCAACTTTCCGCATTATTTAGAGCTTTAGGGATACATCAACATGCCACCCAAGGAACGTGATCATTTTATTTGATACTTGATAACAAGTTAAACTTTTTCGCTGAGAACATTCTTGTTGCTTGTATTTTTTGCAGAAAGGAAGCTTTCGTACCCTGCCTAGCGCTTCTTTTAGGTAATCGACTCCAGAAAGATATTTGCATGCACATGCTCCTCATATCACAACATGCTGTTGGTTGTTACAAAAACTCTTGCCAGTAACCTGATGACTTCCTCTCTTGTCCTGCCTTTTCAAGTATGTATTTACACTGTCTGCAAATTTAAGCTATGATACACCAGTTGGTGGAGCTGTTACCGTGCTAAAAAAATTTAAAAAATAGGTCGCGACTTGATTTGTTGCGCTCCTACTCAACTGCCCGTTAACGTAACATGTTTATTTTTGCGTCATTTTATGATTAGCACAGAGTTTTGCAAATTTATCGTGTCAGCAGTTCATCCGTTATCCTATGCACAGAGGAAAAATGTTTCAATGTATGCCACCTCACAGTCTGCAAAATATTTCTGCAATGTAACCAACTACGACAAGAAAAATGTGTCTTCATTTATTCATTTTCCCCAGAATATCGTCGCTTTCGTTATAAATTTGCATACGTGCGGATGTATACAAGTATACAATACTAGTATATTAGGTTGCAAAACACACGTCATTTGTGGAAGCACTGAGCATATCGCATCATTCAGGTAATAAATAGACATACTTTTTATATTCTTGGAACGGAACAAGCTGCATCAGCATTGCCATCCTTTTACTGTAGTAGCGTTACATTACATAAATAGCATTTTAGCATTATGTCAAATCGCTTTTAAAGTTGTGTCTATATAACCGTATTATTATCAAGAGGATGACGAAAACTCTCAGTTGAGGTACTTTTCACGCGTTTCTACTAAACAAGAAAAAATTTTTGTCTACTTTATCATTCTTAATAATGACATTCGATTACGAGTTTTATGAGCCTTAAGTTGATGCCCCGATGGTTTATATTTGAACTTTGAGATTTTGATCATGACGAAAGTTTTCTCTACGTATAACTTTGCTCACATGCAGTCAGCAGTTCTAGTCATTTGGGAAATTCAACTAAGCCTAGTAGAGGTGTCTTGAAGGCATATGTGTGGAGTGGTAAATGTCTTCATTTTAAGTAAGTCTTCACTTGCTTCCTTCGTACTGAACAACTCATTAGTTGGGACTTTATGCTTAAAGCTTAAAAATATATTCTTGCAAAGTCCGAGTTGTTCACTAACTAACATTAATTGGTTTTCACATTGTACAAATTAACTACATATCGCACAAAAAACCAAGACTCTACTAACGTTTAAATCCTGAACTGTATAAATTCAATTCGTTCGATGCTACTTGACTGAATGCTTTTTTTAAAGATTTATATTATCGGTCAGTTATTGTGGTTGCTTCTGTCGCATTTCTCCAATCTCCGCCAAAATAACTGGCAAAGCCGATTCTACTCGGTTTTATCCGTTAGGGCTACCTTTGTTATTTTTCATATCGCCCCTTCCGGGGCAGTATTATCTTTAGTTATCAAGGGAGAATCCTATTGAAAGTGAAACATGAGATGTACGGCCGTTACAAATCCATGGGACACCCGTCAGCCTTAATCCGATCGACTCCTTGTGTTGTTAGTCAAACCAAAAGGAGGTATGGAACTAGCGGGAATGCCAATTACAAGAGAAAGTCACACACACGCTAGGAGGAAGCATGTAATTATCCAAGTTTAAATAAAGTTGAAGAATTAATAGTAGGGAATTACATGATACAAAGATCACATATATTCCAGCGAATTAATTTCGCTAAGCCTAACAAGTCTAAAAAAGTTGTGATCAGTTTTCCTTTAGGGATAAAAGGAAACGAGTTTCGAGATAGTAAATCTCATCATCCGCAGGTATTACACTAGGCTTGTTCCGAGACTGCCTCCGGTATGCACGCAATTTTCTTTGCATATAAAAATAGAGACGTGTCTTAGCGTGGATTTATGTTGTTTTTATAAGAAAAGGAAATGCTGAGCTTCGTTGAACTGAGTTTTTTACTACAGGAAGTAGCGAGTAAATACGGCTCTGTGACTGATAGTATTAAAGCTATAAAAATTCACGATCTTTTTGATCAGGATTCTTTCTTACCTTCGTGACGAGAGAGTTGAGACGAGGACATGGTCGACATATTGGCTGAAGAGTCAATTTTGGCACTCGAAGGAACACCGGTAGCTGTTGAACCAGAATTAGAAATGAAATTTCCATCCTGTTCCGATGATGATGACTTTGAGGAAAATAATGCGTTAGAACCAGTTAGGCCAATTGAGCTTCTCTTGCTAGATTTCCAAGCTCTAAAAGATGAAGATATCAGGTAGCCCTGTAACAAACAAAAAGGATCATCAATCACAAAGCTGCTTATACAAAAATATTTCCGTTTGAAATATAATGTGATTAAATAGATAAAAGTACATATTTGCAAAAAATATGTAGCACAATTTAATTAATATTGGATAACGGTATTCATCCTGCTGATCAAACGATGTTACAGATCCAATTTTGTGATGCCTAACCAAATCATTATAAAGTGAAATTCCTTGTTGTTGAATTTTGTATTATTCGACCAATACGAAACATGACATCAGCGATAAAATGTATTTTATTAGCAGTACACACATTCCATTTTCTACTACACTGCGCGATTTGATAGAATGTTTAGTTGTTTATTTTTATTTGTACTTTAATGCTAACAGTGAATCGACAATTCCATTTATGGAGGTGGATTCAAAAACATGAACAAATTAAAATGCAGCAATAGTAGTACCATATACACTCAAACATGAATTTCAGCATACCTATTTCCTACCGGCAGGAAAAGTTGTGATACCATTCAGGTAAAAACATGAGACAAGAAAGTCCATACCTGTCCTAATATTTAACAGAGGATTGCCGTATATAGAGATACCTAGTTATACCACATTTATATCTATGCATATGCCAAATGCCATGATATTATGAGAGTTTCAGAAGGGAAGAGAGAGAAAGCCAATTCGAGAAAATTTATTTCCATCCCTGCAGCGTCCTCCGCCCGTTTGGCTCCTGCTTGAGACTGCCTTTTCCCCTGTTCAAACTTGGAGGACGAACTAACACGATTCTTAAGAAGAACGATAGGATATCTTTGGTTTTGACGCTGTACATTTATACATGGCATTGTACCATAACCGTATGAAGGGTGTATGTAAACGGCTATCTGCTGTAATAATATATAGTTCTCGATGAAATCATTGAGAATTCCTTGCGGAATATCTTGGGAAAACCTTCTTTCCTTCTTACCAATTTCTTTGCGAATAGAAAACTAGGATAGAAAAAATAGATGAAACCAGGGAAAGGATTCTACATTCTCATTTCTTTACTACCTACAAATCCGACAAGCTCTCAGGAACATATATAGGTGCATACATGGATATACATCTAATACCTATACCTACCGCCTACATATAAGTTTACCTAAGTTAGGTAAAGGAGACTGAAAGGATAAAGTCAGCCAGCATGACAATTTTCTGTCTTTACATGTTTTTATCAATGTATGCTGTATCTCATACATTTTCAGTTTTTACATACTGGTTGCGGATGTCGTATGAATGAAAATCAAATCAATATGTGGGCAATGTAAATGTGTTGTGTAGGAAGTCATGCATGTGTATAAAATTTTTACATTTTACCTGAACTGACGTAAAACAGTGAGAAAAGAGAGGAGGCTGGGGGTAAGGGGGCTTGAAAGAGAATTCGTACAACTGAAAATATTGCAAACTCACTTCTACGCTTACACAATGTTGTGTGTGTAAGTTGGAATTATAGATGTATGCATTTCAAGACTTCTATATGAAAAGCATTTTTTGCTCTGATTGTGCTTCGGGGAAAGGTAGGAAAACAGTTGGTGTTGTTGGTGAACGGGAAATTGCCTGTTTCAAAAGTCTGTACGACAGTTATCCTTTCTGCTACATATTTTACCTTGTCATTGTCAAAAGTGAAAGTGGTGTGTGTTGCGGCGTTTCCTTTTATGCATTATGGTTTGCAGACCAGGACGCCTCCGTTAAAACGCCATGCTTTTTCAATTGTAAAGGTAAAGAGTGGTGTAATCCCTCTACATGCATGCAATCCGGCTAAGATTAGTCCATTAGTTCTGACAAGAAGAGGTCGTAAAATCCTTTGCTCATGGACTGAGTGGTCATACTAACAATAAAACTACGTGGTAGCAATAGCAGAACATATAGAGAGGCTACATATACCAGTAATGAAATTTTTCAGTCGTAAATATCGTAATAGTGGTGTGACCGTTGATTGGTATATGGCGGTAGAGCATACAATATAACACGAGTGTAAGTTTGTGAGGTTACAGCTTATGCCAAGGTAAGTGTTCCATAACTTGGAAAAGGTTGTAAAAAGCATTACTGCGGGCCATTATATGAAACTGAAGGAGATCGCCCATTTACTTTAGTTTAGCATAGTGGGCCCTCCCGAAACGTGTTTTTTTACTTTCATTTTCAGGTAATAATTCCACAAGAGAAAATGTAATAGTGCACACATAACGGAATTACGAATCAATTGAACATCACACAACTGTGACATTTCAGGCCTTTGTATTTGAACAACCGAACATTCCCATCTGTACAAGTGAGAAGCTACTGATTTATGAATGGAGACAACCGAAAACTTTTGCATTAACATTCAGGTGCTTAGGCTTTATACCTCTTTCTAATAAGTGTTACAACTAATGAAATAGGATCAGGCAAATGCACTGAGATTCGAATGAAAAAAAGTTGGCTGAAAGTTCCAGCCTGAAACACAACTTGATACATACATCTGGACAGAATATCCAGCGGTTCAACGGACAAGTCTCTTTTTTTGAAGGTGTGAACGCTAATATACTCGGTGGCGCCCATAAAAGTAGACAACCGACACGCCTACTCGGGGGAAATATGAATAATATGCATAAAAGTGAAAGCAAAGGTACAATTTTTG
>JAHZMV010001323.1:0-20764 GCA_027743765.1 Coecobrya sp. COE2 | reverse complement strand
AGGGGAAAACGAGGGAAAAAGAAGATAAGATGATGAGCAAACTCTTTTTTTCTCTTCGTTGGTCTCTTATATAGATCTACCGCTTCCCTGCTCATTCCTCACTGCTATCATCATTATCGTCATTCTCCTCTTTGTTTTTCCTCGGTCACTTTTCAAGATTACACCACCACCACCAAAGTCAAAGAGAAGCCAAAACCGGGAAGATGCAATGATGAGTTGAATCAAGCGAAGCGGAAGAATGGAGCAAAAGTAGAGAAAAGCAGGCTCTTTTTCAGCCTTTTTTTCAGAGATAGAAAAAATGGTCAATTCACTTTACTGCGGCGCATACTACAACATCATCAAGTGAACCGTGTAATGATGATGGTGATGAAATGAAAACTTTTTAGGTTGCGTTTGAGGATTAGATTACGTAACAACACACCACTACAGAGAGTGGACCGGCAACGAAAATGTAAAGGTCGATATGATCATATTGCATGCAAACACTTTTAAGCTGATCACCACCATGCTAGTCACGACAACCGACCACGACCACAACTGATCGGTTTCGTTTTCAGCTGAATCAGTTGGTTATGCAATTTTTTTCACTTGAAAGATAAAAGTTGATTAACTTTTTTTTCTCGGAAGAAATTTTATAATCGATTTTCAGACGAAATTCAGGTAGACAAAAAATGGAGTCGCCGGCTAGCCATGCTGTTACGTATTTGGGATGAGATTATGTGCTTCCGACAGCGCCACCGGAAGTAAAACGAAAATTCATTAAGAGTATCCATTCAGTCATTTTCGGATTTACTTAAAAAGCAGTAATAGCTACATACGACAATAGACTTTAATGATGATGATCACTGATCACGGCGATAATACGAAAAAAGTTGCAAAAAGTCAGTAAGCTTTTATCGTAGCGCAGAAAACGATGAAGGGAATGATGACCATCAGGATGATCATGTTGATATCACCAGAAGCATCTTCAATCTCAAATGTATGTGGTCCTAATGACTCTGAATGGTGATGGAGTAGTGACTTGATGATGATCCTCTTCATCCTGACTGGTCTTTTTTTCCTAAGGTTTACTCAGAAGAATGGTCATTTTGCTGATGATGTGATGATGTACTTAAATACTATCATTATTCATTAGGATATAAGAGACAGTTGGACATAGAACCGCCAGCCAAGTCCAAGTTGAGATTGCTCTTGATTACGTTTATGCTGTTGTTACGCTATTACACCAACTACCATCAAGGACAATGTAGCTGTCATCTTCAAGAAAAACCTTGAAATTACACAATTTTTTGTTTGTGTCCCGTAGAATGCATCGAAAATTGCATTTTTTTGCCAAAAGGAAGGATATCACTGTAAGAAACCGGCCTGGCGAGGCGGAAGAACATCAAAGATGATTTTGTCTACTGCACAGAAGCCAGCATCTCTGAAGAAAAGAAAGAAGGACTATTTACGAGGAATCTCTATCATGATCCCCTTTTTTGGTTCATCTAATCACTATATATTTTTCTGTGCTGTCATCACGTGTTTGATTTATTTTTCTCTGCGTGGGAGAAAAGATATTCTATTCCACCAGAGAGCCATTATGTGTGTAGTGTGGAGAAGTGAAGGAGATGGAAAATGCAATGAACTGCACTACACTCCATATTCTCTTCCTCTTGTAACGAGAAAGAGGCAGAAGAAGACGAGCAGCTTAAACTTGTACGCGTGGACGGATGAATGATCTTCCTCTCGGGATATTCCCTCACTTCACCACAGCTCTTATTGGTGAGGTGGTGTGATATTGAGGAAAGAGAGAAAGAGCACTTCACTTCAAGATCAAATCCAACTCTATCATGATCTATCTATATGATCATCATGAACATCAACAGAAAAAAACCGGAGGAGAAATTCCTCAGAGAGATTATTTCTTCAGAGAGAGGATTGGTGCTTCTGTACCTTCTTTTCCTTTCTAGCTTTCTTTTTTAAGAGAAGAGAGAGATAATATAAATTACACGCTTGGAAGACAGTTGGCTTGACTGGGGGTTTCACGAGAGAGGAAAGGAGAACCAAGACGGAAAGAAGAAGCCAAAAAATTGAGGACGATAAGGAAGGAGGAAAAAGAAGTTCAATGCCAATGCTAGGGACCGTTTGGTAAACAGGAGGAAAAATCAATACCTGGTGAAAAGCAATATTGAGAGATGCAGGTTTTGGGATGGGGCTACCCGGAAAACCCTCATCGTTTCCCTTCCGGATCATCATCAAAAACTTGTCTTGTTTGTGTAACAGCTTGTAATTATTACCTCTAGACCGGTCGTTGGATCTTAGAGCATTTTATGTCCTAATATGGCTTTAATGAAGCCTTACTATATCCACCTACACACAACAGCATTCCCTTCCATACAAACAACACAACGAGCAGCAAAATAAATTAAGCAAATAAAACATACAGGACTTCATATGAAATCCCTTTATCTAGCCAGGAAACTGCACTGCACGTGTTAGGTATGTTCCGTACTTGTGCTCATTAATATAATAGTTGATCGAAATTGGTAGGCGGATGGGTGACAAAAAGAGGGGGAGTCTTGTTTTGATGTACATTACTGTAAAAAGACAAGGTGTCAAATATTACGAATTTGAAATATTATGTAAAACTTGCTCAGCCTAAGATTTATAACTAAAGAATAATGAGGATCGGCTGTAAGGGATGTTTTACTGACGTTTATGACATTAACCATTAAAATTACGCAAGTTCGAGGATACGATGTCGCATTAAATAAAATGTGCGTTAATCTACGCTTTACCCTTGCATTTATTTGGTAATAATGGCAAATGGCTAACGGCAACAAAAAATCTTCAAGTACAAGCCCCTATTTAAAGATGCCTATCTTGTTGGCATTCACTATTCACCTAACGACAAAGCTTACAGATAAAATGCTGATAAGGGTAGATGCTAAGGATATTGTACTGATTTTCACTCCAAGATTAGAAATCCCATTTAATTTATTGTTTTACTGTCATCATTATTGTTGTTGCCAAATCAGCCGAGTGCTGCTGCTCAAGCTCCTTTTTGCATGAGGCTAACCACTACTCGGCGCAGTAATGGACGTCAGCTTTGAAACAAAATGTCCACCAAGTCGGTAGTAGAATATTAGTTTAGACATGCTGTAATTTGCAATTAAGATGAAGATATATAGGTATTCAAGTTTTCCTTTTAAACTGAAACTGCGCTCTTAATGTTTCTTATTTAGCTATTAACGCATAATTGCATAACATTCTTAATATATTTTAAAGGCAAGTAGGTACATTATTACGAGCGAATACCAGACTCAGCAAATAGATTGATGAAATAATGACAAAGGCGCAGGCATCTTCAGAAAAAGACATGTCCATTTAAGGACAGTCAATGTTTGCAAACAGAGAGAAGTAGCTGTACCTACCGATTTAATTTTTGTTTAAGAAAATATGAACGATGATGACAAATGTGTTGCACAAATGCAAAAATATGACATAATCTGACGAGTAATATTTAATAATTTTAAGCAAAAAGCAGTTTGCTTAACTTATTATGATGATTTTTTGGAGATAAGTGTAAATAATGCGTTGCGATAATTTGACAGGCCATTTATGACAAGTTTACTCTCTTTGTTTTTTGCTTACTAGCGCCTACACGCCTAAGTAGTTTGTGAATATTTAATGTCTTTATTAATGAATCAATGGATGTCAGAAGTCCATTATGTTGGATTGAGCGATTGTCAGAAAAAGGATGGTGAGGAGAATGTAAATGCGCCAAAATGCCAAAAATGAGGTGTACACGTGTGAATGGATTGTTATGCAAGAAACGCCACTGCAAAAAAATGGCAACCAAGAACGAAAAATGATGGTGGCGCCATCTCCGGAAATAAATCTTAATCTGATACAATGCAAGCCGACTGGAGAATCCTTTGTTCATAAACTTTGCTGAAGAAACAAAGACGGAAAGCGTGGGTATCAACAATGAGCTTTTTAATAGCAATCTATGTGAATATTTTACCGAGCAACATTGCGATGATAGAGAAATGTTAACCGAGATTGAATTTCTTATCATGATTAAGATTTTTGGTGAAGGTGCCCTCTAATTTCAACTTGTTCTTCATCTTTCCTCCATCTTCTCCAAAGTCGAACTCCTTTAGCCAATTAGGATAAGGGTGTCGAGTAGGTAGTTTATTAACAAAGAAAACTGGAACTTTCCCTGGTTTCCTTTTTTTCTTGTTCTTGAGGAAATCCTTTCCCTTGTGCTTTGGAGGCTTCTGAGGTACGAAATCCGGAAGCATGGCCAGTTCGTCGGTGCCGTCGTGAGGCAAAGTTATGGATGAATATTTCAATGAGTTTGAGTTGGTGTTTGTGAAATCGCTTCCTTTCATCTTGTTGAACAGAAGACTCTTTTGCAGAGCATCAGTACGCTGAGCATCAGCCACTACAGATATTATTATTACCATGGTAAAAATGTGTTTGCCGATTCTTAATAAATATTTTAATGAAATAATTAAATCGTACCGCTTGACCCATAATGTACTGCAATGGCGATCACTGCGAATAAATAAATTAAATTTGTTCGAAGAATTGACTCTTCCAATTTTACCACAAGGCGACCCATGATAAAATACAAGTTCACACTACTGTCTGTTATTAACTGATCTAGCTAGATTTCAACATATCAGGTAATCACACAAATATCCTAGGAATTTATCATTGTTACTATTGTGTTCGCATAAAGTTATAAAACATCGCTAAAGTTTCCGGTGAAATTAATCGTAATTGATTGACCGGATCAATTAAACATTTGTACAATGAATCATACAACGCTATAGGCACCATTCATATTACATTATAATGATCCAAATGCATTATCTGTACTTGATTTCACCTCTTTTGAGATGACACATTGTGTGAATGCCGCCCCATTACTCATTACTGCATATATAATTGCTTCTATACAAATTTGTCGCTGCCGTCATCATCACCAGCCACAATATATTTTTATCATAATTACGCTTCTTTATTGTCACCCATAATGCTCATATCACGTCATTCATTATCATTATTGTGCTTTGTTGAATTAAGAACTATCCATCCCCGCCGTCGTTATTGCCCGTTTTGCATTGTTGCACAATGATTTACAATGCTGTATAGGTAAGGTATTTAAGATTATCTCTGTCGACAATCAAATGGAACAACAATGATAATGATAATCACTCACAAATGATCACATCGCATTATCATCATAATCATCAAGAAACAAGCCAAGAAAATAACATTAAACACAAACATCATCATTCAGAATGAATATATTAAACATTCCTCCAAGTTCTTATTAAATTATGAGAGAACTTATTGAAGAAAATGAAAATGTGATGCTGATGAGAGGAGACCACACCACACTAATTTTCTGCCCATTTTTACTCATATTAAACCTCCCATGGTGATTGTTGACCCACGTAATTGAATGACAACGTAATAGTAATGATATAATTATGCCTATTAATGCACTTTACCTTTTACTTTTTTTGTGCATTCGCATAGGTTTTTGTGGACGTTTGAATGCCTGCACGACAAATCAACAATGCAAAAGTGCAAAAAGTAATGAATGCGACCACATCAAGAATAATATATATTTTATCACAATCGAAATTCTTTTCCCTTTTTAAAATTCACATTCATAATTGCTCATGAATTTTTAAAAGGAATGTAATTACTCTTTTCTGCTGGGGTTATTACTGACTCTTGTGGGCAATAAAGAATTAGGAAGGCATTATTTGCTAGAATATTACATAACATTTATACAGCACTGCCGTAAAATTGGTTGCAGGGATGGGATGTTTATGATGATGGATTGGAGCTCAGGCGATTTTGCCGTTAATCGTTGCTAAGGTAGGCTATAGGTTGGGACGGATAGATTGTAAGGAAGGATAATTTAGGGTTACACTTCAAATAAAACGGTGAGGAATTGGTGTGCATAATGTATCGTAAAGATATAAATAATATTTTGGTTCAGCAATATAATTTAATATAATGATAATTATCTCTATAATATTTTAGCAGTTAACATCTATCGCCAAAGCGTTATTAAAACAGGTGAGATGGGATCATAATCATAATCCATATTTTTAGGGATTGTTCATGTTCATGAGTCACGTGTATGCAAATGCAGATAAAAAATAGAATAAATATACAACATATCGTATTTCTTTGTTTCCAGGATTTTATATTTGAAGACAGTAAGGCTACATTAAATATACTATTGCTCTGTAAAGGACCTCAATATATAGGTACCTGTACCTGTTTATCATTTCATATGGATGATTTCACAATACAATGCATATTGCCAAAATCCATAAAAATTTCACTAATGTGTACACATTTTGTTTATTATCGAAGCGTACCTTAGGTCAACCAATGTATTATAGAAACAAAAACAATATTGCAGTGGTAAGATCATAAGTATTGTTTTTCTGGTGTTCGCTTAAAATGTAAATTTTTATGGGAATTCCTAATGTAAATAAACAAAAAAAAATCTGTTAATTGATAAAAAAAATTGTAAAGACCTTACATTGTGGAATTCCACTCCATTAAAGAGTCGGTACTCTATAAAGAGCATAGCAAATCTCATTTAGGAAATTGATTTTTTATCAATCCACCAAAATTGCGCTTTATTATTGCTTATCCAGCAGCTAACAAGTTTTTTAATTAATTACAAGCTTAAAAGTGGCCAATTTGTAATTTACAATTAATGTTGCCATGCCAAATTCGCAATTACAAACCCATTATATGCCAAAAAGTGCACACGTAAATAATTTTTATGTATTAATCGGCCTTCTTCCCCTGAAGCACAAATCATGCATTCAATTAATATTAAACCGAATAAATACACTATCTATAATGTTTAGACCCCAAAAAATAAAATTTCACCTTAGGACTCACAATACAATTCTAGTCTACCTCGTCGCCTGTCATCGCTGCCACAACAGTCTACAATTCTTCTAATCGAACCTCAGCAAAATTACAAGAACACCAACAAAGCAACTGCCCTACCTTGCAATTCTTCATACAGCTCCCTTTCAGCTAGTTTCTCTTGTTGAGAACAAATTAAAAGGTGCTTTAGATTATTTACTGCCGCTATTTTATTCTCCAATGCAATTTTACAAAGATTATGATTACTTGTGCTTGCTGCATAAAAATGTGGCATTGATTGGATTGTTGTTGTTATTGTCGAGTCGATATTTTATTTGCCGTATTGATTGTTTCTTTGATACAATGACGATCAGGCCGCGCTGATATTATTTAGCTCTTTTTGCCACTGACACATCCCATTGTTGATTTATGCGAATGGAATGATATTAAAAGACGAGAACACAAAATGTATCAAGAACCAATTCAATCGTAATCCAAGGAAGCCCAATTCATCTGAATCTGAACCTTATTCCCTTCTCTTGCTGTAGACAATAATAATTTGCATGTAAATAAATAATCAATTGGATTCTTTTCTAACATTCAAAAAAACCTTTTTATTATCCTACTTTTAACGACCCTTTTTAACCGTCTGACGGTGATGATGATGATATTATGATGATTTGATGCTATCTGCTCATTCAAACAGTATTGGTGTGTGTATTGAAAATTGAATAATTTATTGGCGATCACCTATAGTTAGGTGGCAAATATTGAAAAAGCATGTTCGCAGATACTTTATTTATTACCAATCAGGTCAAAGGAGTAGGTAGACAGGACAGGTGTGTACTAATTACCGTTGTACCTGTCAAATATCTGTTCTAAGAATAAAATTTCATAGCGGAATGAATGAATGCATTAAACTGAAAGTGAAATTTGTAGTTTGTCAGATTAGATTAGGTATTTTCATTTGGGCTCTGACGAGAAAACAAAGTAGCGCCTTTCGGCTGCTGTGTGAAAATGATTTATTGAAATGAAAATTTGCTGACTCATTAAAAGTAACACGTGTTTTTCAATCAAAGTTATTAATCCGACACTTTTCCTTGCGATTAAGTGAGTGATGGTAATGCTATGGCAACTGTGATTTCAGACTGTCTGGCAAATTCTGCGTGGTGTTGTTTTGTTGCTTAATCAGGTCAATATTGATGTCGCTGATTGTGAGTCAGATTAACTTTTAATTTTGTTACAACAAGCTAAGCTTGTTAAAATTAGACACGAGTCAGTTAAATTGTATCGTAATGCTTTTTTGGTAAAATGCCATGACATTTCTGTCAAACTAATGAAAACTTTGGAAGAACTGCATATCTTAATTGGAATTCGTGCTAACATGAAACTACGCATATGTACAATTTACCGTAGAAATGTATTTTATTTGAGATGTTTTCGTGAATTTCACGAATCTACTATTAAGTTACCTTATTTGTTGGTTGGTTGTCTGTCATGTGGATCATCATGCCATGATTTGAGATATTCAGTTTCAAGCATTAAATGTCCACACATGATCGTTACGTACGGTAATAAAAGTAACAATGTCTTACATTAAGACACTCTCCCCCACTTAGATTTCTTTCCATCTTATTTATCTAAGCGTGCAGCGTTTTTTTAACTTTACAAAACGAAATTTCGTGTTGAAGCTATTTACAGATCAGCATTCTCTTTAAAATTAAATTACGATCATACCAAAAAATGCCAATAATAATGTTGTCTACATTTTCTCGTGGTGGTGCTCTCAGGGTGGCCATGATCGTCACAAAAGTGCAAATTTCGACAAAAATTTATTTTTAGTATGGATTGAGACGTAATAGGCACGAAATGCATTTCTTCGTGAACATTTGACTGTTACACAATTTTGATTTCATGAAAGTGTCAATTTAGAGAATTATCGTTCCAGACACATACGAAGTACGTATTACGATATATCCCCTTTACATCACGCATTTTAATTCAGAAAGATTTAAAGTTATTTATAATGAAGCTTACTAAATACTTATTTGAAATGAAAATCACGTGAGGATTTAAAGCTTCTAATAAAACAGTATGAGAGGAGAAAGAGAAAGTGTATTCATTCATTTAAAATAAATATTATTATCATGTCTCTCTTTGATTTTTCTTTCTTTGTACAGTAATTTCATTTTCAATTCATCTACTTTCAAAGGAAAGATATCCTTCGGCTTCACAAGAGTGTAAAACACAGCATGAAATAGTACAACAATCGCGTAAAGTAGCTGTACAACATGAATTGTATATTTTATATTATCGTTTTAATATTTTTATTGTTTTCAAACGGAAAATCCTCCTGACTCATGCTAAATATCCTTTTCACAAAATTGTGAATGAACAAATGAATATTACCATTCATTTTCATTCAAGTCATCATCACACATCACACGCACGACATATATCACATTATATGCATCCTCTTTTCTGCCGCTGACTATATTAGGTTTCCTAAATTGTTTGCGTTGAAGTGTTCATTTGATTCATTCATTCAAATTATAAGGCAAGCACCTTGCAACAACTCAACTTATACAATAGTCACTTGAAAAAACGACACCTAGTAATTCCATTCATGTTCATTGTCTTTGTCATCAACAACTAACATCCCATCTGCAACAAGTCTCATCATCAAATCGACATCCTATTCATCCGTTCGCGTTCCTTTCATTCATCATCATCATCACTCAGTTTTGTCGCTGTTGCGTTGTTACGTAACAAACAAGTCACAGGAACAATACTGCACACGTACGCAATTTGCCACAGCAACAACAAGTGTTCAATCTTTTTCATTCATTCACAATCAGTCTCGCTTCTCGTGGTATGTGCACAACAAGCACCTGTTTGCTTACATTTAGCCTGAATAAATGTTTCATTTAATATTCACCTGCCATTCTTTCGTTTTTCTTATAAGACTTGGAATTTTATTACGCCAAGTTTCAATATGTTTATTACAACCGTTCTACGTTCAACCATGAACTGGTCCGTCGGCCTAAAACACCCTGATTTTGATTGAATCTCGACCACCGCACACTCCCACTTGCCAGCACTATCATTGCATTGTCATCACGGGCACAAGTCACAAAGCCAAACTTAATAAATCGCCCAAATATTTTTTCAATAACGCGACTAGGTCCACCACCGCCTTAACTTATTTACAATTTTTTAATGGAAAAAACGTGACTTGGCACTTACCAAGGCACACACACACTTTCTTCTCAGAAAAATAATATAATCACGTCACATACTACCACCACACGCGTTGTCGTCCGTAGTCATCAACGTCTCCAAACTCATGATGAAAACGGACACGCCACATCATCTAAATATTTTAATGGTGCAAAACACTGAATACTACCACCGCAATTTTGTTTGGTCCAATATAACAAGAGTAATATAGGTACATAGTCTGCTTATAGTATAATTTGTACCTTTTCTGATCACCTTTCCATATTGGGTATTTTGGCTTTTTGTAAAGATTTATATAAAAAATTGAAAAATGAAAGGGCTTGCGAAAGTAATTAAAAGAGCAGCAAAGTTACTTGGCATAGAAGGAGCGAGGTCACCATCACCATCAGTCAATTTTGTTCCCATGGTGTACAGGGATATAGAATAGCAAGAACTGCCTTTCTGAAAATTATGCATTTAGGTATTTGCAAATTTTTCATGCTTCCTATCGAGCTTGTCGTTTTAAATGAACACGCTAAAAAGCCAGAAGTCAACTCACCGTGCCCATCATTATTATTAAGCCATTCATTTTTTTAGTTTTTTCCTCACTTTGATTTGTTTATTGTACATAAACGGGAAACCAATCATGATACTTTGTGCAGCTTATTATTACGAACATGACATGACACGAAAGTAATAAGAGCAAAGCGAAATGAAAATTACTTTGCTTGACGCTGCGCTGTCCATGAAAAATAATATTTTAAGAGTATAGCTGTAATCATGATCGCATCAAGATGACATTTGACCTCTAGCTAATTACAACTTTGTCAGGCAGATTGAATCAAGTCATTTATCACAAAATTACTTTGTCCTGCTGCTGTTGGTCTTCTGTCGAGGCATCTCAAATATACATAGATACATTCCCCTCCCCCGGTTGATCAGAAAATCATAATATTTTTTCTTTACTTTATTGCACTTTTGGTCAAAATTATTTTCTCCTTCAAGAAAAAACAAGTTTTGCATTTATTACGTTGTCTTTTATTCGTAGAAATTTGATTCCCGTTTTTTTCTTCGTCTTTTCATCATGGTCATTTCACTTTGAGTTGTGAGTGTAGACATGAGAGAGAGACTGCAGTGCAGTAGAGTGCATAGGCCAGGAGGCACGTTCTCATCTCAAATAAAAAAAATAACAAAACTCTTCATGACTCCTGAGGTATTTAAAAAGCCTGAGGAGAATTTATCTCACGATTTTTCCGTGTATGTTCATTATAAAACATCAAAGCATAAATAATGATGATATTGCATAAAAAATGTTTAGCTGCCGTCGGCAAATTTTTAATTCCATGATAAAAGATTGACTTTTCTGAATATTTTCAATTTCGCAATACTAAAACAAAGGGAAATATTTAAATTATTCGCTCAAGTCTGCAAAAACAATTCGACGCGCACGTCCTCGCCGACATGACACGACAACACATAAGCAACCGGGCAAAAAGGATGAAGATTTTTACCAAGAAAAAAAGAAGTAGAAATTCGAAACGGTTATTTTTTTGTATAAAAAGATGATCAGGATGATGATAGTACACAATTTACATTAATCAAGTCAAGCATCAAGTTAGTGGTGGTGATGGTAAGTGGTCAAGTGTTATCATGATGCGATGATGATGACGACGACTAAAGGCCGGACTTGAAATACACAGTAGCTAGCAAACTTGTGAAGATTATCGGTCCTATACCGCTGTGCAAATTGCACTATTGCTGTTTATAAAGCAGGCTAACAAACAAGTTGTTAGGGATGATTATGTTCACTACTGCTGCTGTTGCTTCTGCTGATGCACTTGTCGCTTTTGATGTTTTTACGTAACTGTAAACTTGCATTTTTAAAGAAAAGTCGCTAAAAAGTGGTAACACTGGCAATAATATTGTCTTATTAGCAGATATCGGGTTTCTACTGTAATCTCACGCAGCAGAAAGCTGCTGCTCTCAAAAATACTTTGTCCTGCAGTGCAGATTGTAGTACAATCATTGTACTGTTTTATGCTAAC
This sequence comes from Coecobrya sp. COE2, assembly GCA_027743765.1. Lineage (NCBI taxonomy): Eukaryota > Metazoa > Arthropoda > Collembola > Entomobryomorpha > Entomobryidae > Coecobrya > Coecobrya sp. COE2. The sequence continues at coordinate 8,594 of JAHZMV010001323.1, read as the reverse complement.
GAAATAAATAATTGACTGTTTTTATTCATGACTTTTTTCTTTTCTACTTTAGGGATTACATGACATTGGTATTAATGTAGAAAGGAATTAGTTACGTTTACGTGTTTCTATTAATTTTAATGGAATTAGGGACAAAAAAATAAAACAAACAATGTTTGCACATTTAACAAAGGAACAAGTTAATAGTTAACAAAACGGCGTAGTATTTGCTGCCCATCGATTGTAGTTGCGTATCATTATTTTTAATGTTAATGACAGTAATCAGTCTTTATGCATTCAGCCACTCTCCATTGTTCTTGCCTCAGGAAAAAATAGAGCAACAGGCGAGGTGAGAAAAGAGACTAGCACTTATCTCCTATGATAGCCAATAGCCTATTAAAATCTATAAATGAGCCAGACTTTGTTTCTTATTTTACTTATGGAGTAGTACGGAATCGGGAAAAAATGTTTAAACTGACACGCATTACATTGATTTTTTATGTAAATTGAAAAATGGATATTCCCTCAACAAATTGTGTCATGTCTTTTTAATAGGTAATTAAGATAGTCAAAAGATGCTTAGGGCTGCCGCGGTGAATATATAGGCTACCTATTCCCTTGTAATTTTAAGCGAGGGTGGACACAGAGGACAGTAAGTATGAGCTTAATGAGCTGAAATAACAGTGGTTGTCCTTCAACTTATCGTCACCAAGGGGGGATTTTTTTTTCTGAAATCATCGTCTGATCAGTGATCAGTGATCACCTCATTCACCTGACTCACCTAAAAGTACGAGACGACATTATGCATTCAAGTTATTGACTCACCTAATCTTCAAAGATACATAAAATTAGCAGAGTGATATCATCTTTAAATTATTAGAAGACTACACAAATAATATATTTTGACATTTTACATTTTCGTCGAGAACTTTTTATTGCTAGGCAAGATAGTTCTCGCATATTATCTATACACCTGTCTCTGTCTCTTCCCTTTTCACTCTCCTAAACCCATCCTTCTGTGTCAATTCAAATTGGTCACGGATGAAAATCTCTGTATGACTTTAAGTAGTGATATGTACCTAGAGAAAAACTCATTAACGGCACTTCATCAATCCTCCTTGTCGTACACACATCCTTTTCATTCTCCAAAATAAATCGATTTTCCATCTTCATCAGATCCATCCCCATCATCAAATCAAGAAACTCTCTAGCTGATATGGCCGAGTTCCGTTGTGTTCCTTAGCACTGTTGTGAACAGTGTGTGTGCAACCTTTGTTGTTGCAAGTGCAAAAATACAACAATATGATAAGGGTAATGAAATGAAGAAATGGCGAAATATGGGATGGGGCTGACGATGATGAAGAAGAAGACACGCCAAAATAATCATATAAAAATGCACTTAAGCAAAGAAGGCGTGCTCTAAACATCTTCAAAGGCTTTAAAAAAGGTTAAATTCCGTTACCCATTCTCCTTTTATTAACCCACCACCACTTCTAACTTAAAGAGTACATCACACGGACGGAGCGACAATCTAAAAATCTGCAGAGAAGAGAGAGGGTCACAGTTACAAAGCTAAGTCACAACCAAAAATTTAATCGCCTTTTTTGTCTGATCATAACTTGACCTCTGCAAAGAGAAGTTAAGCATTCACTTTGTATTAACCTTACTGTAGTTCAACAGATCAACAGTATTTTATTATTAGTCATGTTATTATCGTCATAATCATAAAAATGATTCTCCTCTCGCGGAGCTGACGTTAATATTAATATTAATGCGCTTTGTTGGTTGCCATGCTACGGTTTCCCGCCTGCTGTCATCATGAGGACGGTGAATTTGACGCAAGTGATGTTACATGACGAGATAAATCTTCTTCCGGCCTTTTCATGAACTCAAACTCATGTATACACACATATACACGATGATAAGTCATACAGCAATAATAACAGGGTCTCCTCCTCCTCCATCCATTTTTCATTTTTCATTTAACAGAAAAGGTTACAACAGCAAGAGATCAATAAATAACGGCAATGTGTAAAGTAATAAGTAGCAGTAACAATTGACGAGCAAGTGATTTTTTATTGCTTTATAATGAATTGGCATACACCAATTCACCAATTTGTTGTGCGTGTATGCCATAGGTATATATGTTTTTCTGCAAAGTGACGGAGATTTATCGAAATAATGTATCTCTGCGGAGTTGGCCAACCTTCCCTTCATGCTTTATCGATGGCAATAGAAAAAAGGTTTGTAATAAATGCAAAAAGATGCATCATAAAGTCAAAGAGTCAAGGCAAGGCCATTATTGTGAATGTCGCTGGCTACTCGTTATCGTTCCAAATTATTGGATTTCGTGTCAAAATTCAAGAATATCAATAAAATATATGGGCAATAGACAAAAGAAAAGCAATCTATTTAAATGACATTATGCGTTTAGATATAAGATTCTGTTTGAAAGTAATTCCTAGACTAAGGACAAAAACCATAGATAAAGCAGGATATTTTTTGCATGGGTACAAATAAGTGAAATGACAATTGTGTAAAAAAATATTTAAGGTGACATACTGAAGTAAGCCATTGTGCTGTTTCCTCCTTTATGATTATTGTTATTCCTCTGGGTTGGTTTTAGCAATCTGCCACCTGATCCTCCACCTGGATTGTCTTTGCTGCTACGTTGCTGCTGCTGATGATTATGCATAATGTTCAACTATACAGCTTCTAATTTTCTTATGTTAAACTTTTTAAAACTAGAGTTTTATTATTATTAAATTATTATTCTTTGCAAAAATAATGTTCTCCTTTTATTAATATTTATTGCAGTCTAGCAACAATGGCAGGCGCAGGATAATGTACAGAAGGAGCACCAAAATGAAATACACATTTTTTATTTATGTGAGCGAACAGCGAGTTTACTTTGACAAAAGAAGAATAAAAACAGTCACATTGCTTGGTGCATTGTGTTCGTTTCATTTATGATTTAAGGGAGAGTCACCTTGCAGTAATCAAACATTTAAAAAATAGATAATGACACGAAACCACATACCACGTACACATTTAACGTAGAACCGCGAGAATAATATTTATTGTTTGCTCTTGACTTGAGATTATTTTTTTCGTCGTTTCTTCTGCATTCCATGGTATTTATTATACAGCGCCAATCGCGTCACACCTTATAGCTCATTCATAAAAAACTGTCTGTATTTTATTTTACCTTTAGCATTCCTTCGAGACTCCGCTCTCTACTAATGCAAATAATATTATAGTTAAGCTCTTGATTCGACTGTTTGTAACGATGGTGGCGGTGCGTGTTACACCCAGTTTACATTGTTGTCCATAATATGCAAAGAGACAAAACAATAATAATGATGATGATAATATATTCCGATGACTGATGACGGTAAGACACATTCCATTAAAGTAAGTCGATATTTTATAGGTATCTCTCGGCAGCCAACAAAAATAAATGGAATGACAACGTTGAAAAGATAAGAGCGCTGAAAAATGATTGGACCAGTGTGACCAGCAGACAAAAATTCTTGAGGAAGTAATCACAGTCTTGTTACTCAGTTTGTAATGTAGGTAATAAAACTGATGAAAACATTTGACATAAAAGACGCAAGCATGTATGCACACCTTCACAATTCACAGAACAGTAATGTAATATGGCATGACAATCTCTTTTTATTCATAAAAAGAAACGACAACTAGATCAACAATGAAAAATGATGATAGGGTAATAATATGATGATCACTACCACCACCACTAGTCCTCGACTGACTTAGGTCGGTCCAAATTAAAATCATCCACAGAAAAGAGTCAGAAGAAAGAAACACGCGGAATTACTAGAGATGTATATAAAAATGTCTGCCTACGCAGAACTTGTAAATCCACCTTTGATGGTTGTTCTTACGTTGTTACAGTTTTTGCTGGCTTATTTTAATACCACAACAATGGGAATATGGTAATAGGAACAAGCAGCAAAACAATGACACTTAACAATGCAAGCAAGCACGCAAATTCTAGTGGTGTAGTGGTGTATAGTACCGCAATAATACTTTGTTGATCTAGATCTGTTTGTCCTCGGCTATTGAAAAGCCAAAAAATGTTTTAAAGGTTATCTAAGAAGGTTTTCAAAACGCTTATCCTCTATCGTTTGAAGAGAATGTGACAGCTCAAGTGGCTTCACACATACTGACCACACACAGATTAAACTAATACAGTCTTTTGATTTTGAAATGTGAAAAGGTCAAATGTATTAAACCCGTTAGAAGCACTTAAATTGCTTGATTTGACGTTTAGGGCGATTTGACATTTTTTGTGTGTGATAGCGTCAGCAAAGACGATGATGTAAGTAGAGATGACACTTGTTGAAAAAATGATTTTGGCATAAGATGTATATCCTTCTTTGAAAAGGAGTGGACGATTTGCATAATGTAGATTATTAAAAAGTTTGAAACTTATTGCCCATATTCTTTAATTTCTGTTGTTCACTGTTTAATTGCGTAATTTCTCATTTTAATACGACAACCCATTTCACACAAAACATAAAACCTCTTTTTTAGGCATAAAAAACGAATACTGATTATGCAAATGGCACAAGTCTGGACATGAGGTTGAGAGTCAGGTTGAAAAATTAGAATGTGGAAACATAAAATGACGACAATATTGCCGAAGGAGATTCAATGTTTTTAAATTCAAGAATGATGATAAATATCTTAATGAATTTCACACGTGAGTAATGAGCCAATAGCACGGAATAAATTTAAGTTTTCAACAGAAATTTACACCAAAATATGGAAACCAGCCAGTTAAAATAGCCTCCAACGCCACACACACACGCTCTGAAATTTACCACCAACAGAGCTAACGGAACAACAAAGTGATGATCACATTACATTACACACACTCAAGTTGCAAGCATAATAATACGATATGCTGAATCGTTTCATCTGCATAGCTTGTCCCAACGGGAAAAAATTGTCACAGACAAATAGTGTCAAACAAAGTCCAGTGAAACATATCAAAAATGTGGGTAAACAGGAACAGATATTGTGGTAGAGCTCAAATAAAACGTTGTTTGCGTACGTATGAATAAACTAACAGCAAACACGGCCAAGAATGTATGACTCACGCGATCTATTATTCGTCAACAGCAGCGCTGACTAAACTAAACAACCAAACAACAACAGCACAATTTCACAACAGAACGGATCTTTCATCTCAAACCCAAATCTCGAGAAACATTCACACATCTTATCTTTGAAAAATGTTTATACTTTTACATAGCTGTTATATATAGGTACATACGTTGTTACTTAACGATGGAAAAATTGAATGTGTATAAAAAAGTCTCCCTTTTTTGTCAATTTTTTGTGCTCTACTGTGTACACTTCTGTATACATAAACCAAAATGGTTTAGCGACCAGCAAGCAAACTCTAAACAAAGTAATCTTCGTTTAGTTTTTTTATCAGAGAGAAGAAAAAAATATGTAAAAAACAACTGCTCTTCTCCTCGTGGTAGAAAAAGAATAGTCAAAATCAGCCCACACGCTTTCAACTGAATACGCTGACGGCATCAGAACAACAGCAGCAGCCGATGTGGAGGACGGCTAAAAAAACAACTGCTCTTCTCCTCGTGGTAGAAAAAGAATAGTCAAAATCAGCCCACACGCTTTCAACTGAATACGCTGACGGCATCAGAACAACAGCAGCAGCCGATGTGGAGGACGGCAAAGGGATAACTAAAATGAGCATTTCGCCAAAAAGGATCATCAACATCATCATTTTCGACTTGATGATCATGATCATGACGATTCATATTTGCAAAAGCTTATGAAGATGATGATGATGATAATGATGACCTGTTGTACATTGTCGTAGTAGAAGTAGTAACATCATCAACACAACCAACAATAATAATAATGCAACAAGCAGTGCAAAAGATGGGTTCATACATTAAGCCTACACGACGCATTCGCATATAGAGACAGCAGCAGCGCAAACAGAGCGCTTTGCACTTTGCAACGCAGGTAAAACAGCGAAACTGATTGCTTCTCAACCTTTTTTAGATGGATGACTGGCGAAAATGAAATGCTAACTCTGTAAATACGTGAGGATGAATTGAAAGGAGTAGGCATAGCTCTGCTGACTGATTGTATTTCAGGTGATGCATTCATTTTCATATTTTTCGGCTTAGGTATTTTAAAAATAGTCATCTTGAAAAATTACTGTACTCTGCTACTTATTACAATTAACTTACTTGTGGAGGTATGTACATTTGTACATGCATTGTATTTTATGTTAGCATTGCAGCATTTATTTGCATTTACATAGCCAGCGGCAGCTATTACTACTGACTTGCCACTATGCAACTAACTTGTTCAACTTTTGCATTCCTTCTCGTGATGATTGTGCTGCTGATGAATGATATATTTTTGCAGATGATGCTGTTGTGAGTGAGATATATATGTAGTTGGATAGAAATGATGAGCTATTCAGAATATTCATGATGATTGAAAAAGAATGAATGGAAATCTAATGATGATTGTATGGTCTCTGCTGATTGTTGATGTTCGCCGCGGCTGCTGTTGCTGGCTGATCCCGATTATCGTCGACAAGAAAACCGTTCTGTCTCTGTTGCACTGCTTGCATTTGCCATTTTGTTGTGGATGATGATGCCACTTGACTTGATTATCATCAAAGTCAATAGAGGCACAGTAAATGGATAAAGATGTAAGAATGCGAGGAGGAGGAGGAGGTATGAAAAAGTGGAGGATTTTTAAAAGCAGGTTGCCTTTTCTAGTTACAACAACAATAGCCAGAATAACCCCTAAATCGCTTAGGTAGTTAGTTATGTACATATCTCAGTTTGAAATATTGAATGCATGACCCAGGTGTTTTGGGATTTTGTAAAGGAGTAAAATATATTATTTTATTTTTAAAGTGGTTGGATACATGATAGGTGTTTTTTACAAATGGTTAGTGGACTGTAGTATTTGTATTTCATGTTATCATTAAAAAGTCATCTGCATCACGCGTCAAAGAGCCCCTCTGACGTGTTGTGTCCGTCAATATATCGCATGGCATTTGATAGGTGTTTTTTTACAAATGGTTAGTGGACTGTAGTATTTGTATTTCATGTTATCATTAAAAAGTCATCTGCATCACGCGTCAAAGAGCCCCTCTGACGTGTTGTGTCCGTCAATACAGATATATCGCATGGCATGTTACACTGGTAGGACTCATTTGAAGTAATAGGGCCTTAAATCATGATGATGATATTGATAATAATGGGTTATTGACGATGAATAGTTTGCCATGCGATGCTGGCCTTGTCGTTTGTAAAATGTCTCAATTATTATTTGGCAATGGTGCTTGTAGAACTTTCCAACCTCATTCACTCGAAAAGAAGATGCTTCGTAATAAATGGGTTTGAAGCAAAGCGATATAGCGAAGAGCACACTAAACAAACTATTTTTTCTATATAATTTGATTCAATTAGTTAATTAAATCAAGGCAAGCTACCAATTAAGCTGTGATGGATTCGCTCAAAATATGTATAAAAATTAGCTATTAGTGTAATTAGACGCAATAATGTCTTTCTTACCTTTGTTGAGAAATTTATGTCTGCTCTCTGTTTTCTCTCTGATGGAAGGTGATTGGATCTCTATTGATTTTGAAATTAAATCGCAATGAATATAATTTCAGAACGATTAAAAGTGGTTTATTGATCACGCACGGTCAACTTGTTTATATAAACAAGTGGACGGTTGAGCAAAAAAATCTGCAATAAAAAACCATTATTGAACAATGAATTAATTAATTATATCTTGTAGTTAGCAAATTGGTAAGCCTAATTTAAATAGTCTAGACAAAGTTTTCTTTCTTCCAAGAACAAAATTTTAACTCCCTAAACACACACCCGTTCGGTTACTGAATAAAGCCTCAAGTGTTTGAAATGCTTTAACTTTCTTGGATTTCTCTTTCCACATTCCAAATACAAAAATCCAAATGGATTAATAAGTCATATCATTTTAAAAGTTGAACCTTCCAAGAAATCAATCCTTTCATGTTGCATAGTTTAAAATGCAAACTAAAATCTCGGAGGAATGCCATCTGACCACTTTTCTGATTTTTTTCTCAGCCATTGAGCACACTACCAAATTATCATCGTTTCCACTCCTCATCGACCATGACCATGATTATTTTCAAGGTACCTAGTTAAACATCATTTCATTAGACAATTTCCTTCACAAAAGAATCAGTCACGGTCTACCCTGGAGCCCTTCAAAAAAGCATTACCATTAGAAAAATACTTTATAAAATTTCAATTCGTTTGTTCGTCCACAAAATATCCCGGTAACTATCCCCAGGTATGTAATTTTGGTCACGGAGGAACCACTATTATTTTATTAGATGCCGTTTCATGTATAGAGAGCAGAAAGAATTTGAGTTCCTTCAAGGTACAAGAATAGGTATTAAAAATAAGTATCAGTTTCGCCACTTATTTACACCGTTTCCTAGTTGCTATTACCTAATCTAATAATTGTGCAATTGCAATGGAATGTGAAGCAAGAGGACCATGATCCAGCCCCAGAACCGATTTTACATTGCCGAG
>JAHZMV010001322.1:0-11688 GCA_027743765.1 Coecobrya sp. COE2 | reverse complement strand
CTAGAAAGGAACTTGGACTCAACACTTTGAAACTCTTCGTCATCGTCCATAATTAGCGAGTACGACGACTTTATTGACACAGCATCAGACTCATCGTCATCTGAACTATTTTGGCGGTGGGATGAAAGGGATCTTGAGGGACTTTGCTTTTCCTGATTTTGTTCTCTATTACTATTAGATCTTTGGTGTTCCCTATCTACCAAGGCATCGTCGTCAGCCTCCTCTGGATCACTTACGATTACTTCCTCAATTACTTCATCACAGTCCGAAGAATTTATAGAAATGTCAGAACCATCTACAGAGAAATTCACAAGAAATAGCCAAAATTACTCACTTTTTATTCTCTATAATGCATACTATGTAGTAATAATAGTGATAATCTTCCCTTACCAAGAACAAATTCTTCAACAACATAGTCCTCGGAATTTAGGTCTTCTCTCGAGGCAAGATCTGAAAGGTCATCGGAAGGTTGGATTTCGATCAGGTTACCATTTGTTTTGATTCTTGAAGGCGTATTGGATCTTCCTTGGCTGGGATTCTCCTATCAATACAAACACAAAATAAACATCCATTCAGTGCAAAACATCCCTTTTAAAATAACCTCAATTACATAATCTTAATTTTACTACACAGCAATCCATTAGATACTTACCCTTTGCCTACTCCTATTAGCCCCCATCGACCTCAACGCTGCCTGCCTCAACATTTCCAAATCATCGTCCTCCATCTCCATTCCAAAGCGTTTTAAACCCTCAAGACTCCAACCCTGCAAACCAACACCAAAAACCATTAACCTCTCCACTCACCCAATTACCATCCTTTATCCACATCCCTCAAAACCATTAAAAAATCAATTTACCAATGAAAGATAATCCTTTGGCTAATCCCACACCTTCCACCAATTAGCCTAGATATATTTTTCGGTTAATCAAAATTAACCACCCACCTTCCTCTTTACCCACAAATTTCCCCCTCACATTTGCACCAATTAAACCCCCTTTATCACCTCAATTAACTAACTCACACACTTTCTTCCTCCTGTAAACAGTTAAACAATGCACGTAAACAAAAGATCATCTTCATCTCACCTGCTGATTACCTATTTTACATACATAACCCAACCAAGTATCTCATCTTTTTTTCCAAAGCATATTTTCCATTCATTCTTTTTTCCTCATTTTTCTCCCAAAAACTTGTTTTCATATTTTTTTTTCTAGGGAGCAGTTGTTTCTACACATCTCCTTCAAAAATTAGCGGGTGACATACCCCACCACCTTGCGTAATCCCACCTCATCCACACCTTCCACCTCTCCACAAAAACTTGCCTCAAAATTCCTTCAGAGATCGCCTCCTGTTCTCCTCTCTCCATCCACCTCATTTACTCTCGTTAGTTACCTAACTAAAAAAGTTCATTCTTTTTCTATATCGTCCATTCACACAAAAATGGGAATCCGCTATCTTTACGTGTTATACTTATAACATATTTTTTAACTAACAACAATATTTACTATGCATTCCTCTCTATCCTCACGTTATATAGCAAAAATCCTTAATTTTTTCGCATACTATCATATCATCATAAAAACATTATAATCTTCATTATCATTCCACCACCAACATTACAAACATGTACTCTTACTGCGTCGTTCTGCGCTCACTATCATTTCTTCCTTCTTTTTACTCAACCAACATGAAAGGGTTATGCTCATCCTTCTTCGTCTTCACTCAACTCATCCTTCTCCTATCTCTGTTTTAAGGAAAAGAGAAAGCATTCGCAAGATACAAACCGTTTTTTTACAAACACCGCCGCCGTCCTTGTAATCATTTTTATCTCCTCTCCACATACACCTCTCTAGCGTGAGAAAGATAGGGTTTAGCCCCATCCACCTCAAAAAAATCGAGCGTTTTACATACATTCATCCCATCCATCTATCCACCTCAAAGTCTCCTCCTTCTTTCTATCTACATACATGACTGTATATATTCTCCTCTTTTTAGCCGTTTTGATGATGCGGTTGTTGTAAACGTTATAACGAACAGAATGAATCATTCAGAGTGAATGCATAAGAGTCATCCCCTCTCACTATACCTATTAGAGATACATACACTCAGCCATACTTACAAAACGAGGCTCAACGAACGAAGGCGAAAATTATTTAGAAAAAAAAAATCCAATACTCCATTTCGGTCTCTCTTGTGCTGCTACATGTTATTCTTCTGTTTTTTTTTTGGCTAACTGCACACGTAAGTGAACGACGGATGCTTCCTTTTTCACCACCGTCGTCATCCTCATCATCATCATCTCCTCTCGTCTCTCTCTCTTCTTCTTGTTATTTTTTTTGCATTTAATCTCGGATCCCCGTATAAATAATATAATAAGTGGGGAATACATTTTTTTGCGAATATATAAAATAAATAGGTTTTTAAGAAGGAGACGGGAAAGAAGAAGAAAACAAGGTAAGAAGATAAGTTTAATTAAAGGAAAAAGAGTATTGTACCTTGTTGAGTGAAAAAAATTAGTGTAAAAAAAGTAAGTGGGGAAAGATAAGTTTTTTTTGGGGACCTCCTTCTTTGGTGGATGTTTTTTTGGGTGAATTTTTAATATAAAGAGGGATTAAAGTTGATGATGTTGAGGTAGTGGAGTTTGAGGGGGATGAAGGTGTAGAGGAATGTGTTGAATAAATTATTAATGTATGTATGTATATTTTTTTTGTGGGTTTTCTTTTAGTTTGGTGTGTGGACTCCACTATATTGACTAGAAGGAGGGATAGGTATATTATTATTTTTTAAAGAAAATAATATATATTTGGACTAGAAGAGGAGTCGTCACTGTTTTTTGGAGTCTTTTGGAGGAAAATAACTTGTGTGTTGTGTCGCGGTACAAGTCGTCGTCAACATTTTTTCGTCATCTTTGAACATCCCTAAAGAATCAGCCAGCTATAGAGAGAATCTATTGGACTATTGACACGAAGGAGACTAAAATAAACAAGCGGAGAGAGAGGGAGNAAAATAATATATATTTGGACTAGAAGAGGAGTCGTCACTGTTTTTTGGAGTCTTTTGGAGGAAAATAACTTGTGTGTTGTGTCGCGGTACAAGTCGTCGTCAACATTTTTTCGTCATCTTTGAACATCCCTAAAGAATCAGCCAGCTATAGAGAGAATCTATTGGACTATTGACACGAAGGAGACTAAAATAAACAAGCGGAGAGAGAGGGAGAGAGACAGGTGAAGAAATTGGAGCATTACCACCATTATATCGTCATCATCACACTTTTAAGAAATTATAGTAAGTTGATATAAAAAATTGGTAGTTTTAGTTTTGGTAGAGCAGTTAGTAATATATTTTTGAGAGGGTGGAAAGGTGAGGGTTTTGGAGTTTATTTTTGTTGGGTAGAAGAAAAGAGTTAGTTTAGTGGGAAGGGTTAGTTGAGGGATACCAGTTTTTTATTACTGACTGGAAAATAAGTTTGTTTGAGAATCAGGTGATTTTTTAGTTATTGCTACTTTTTCTACACTGAAGCGCAGTGGGTGGGAGGGGGTGTTTTTAAATAGTTTTAGAAATAATGATGAATTCGGTTTCTTGACGGGAAGGGAAACTTAATTTTGTAGTAAAATTGATCAGTGCTTTTTAAAATTAGGATTATTGTTAAGTGAATATAACTGGAATTAGTTAGTTTAGAGTTGATATTTAAGTTCTCAGTTGGAATTTGTTGCGGAAACTGAATTGTGTTTTTTGGAGTATTTTGAGTATTAATGCGATATTGTTTTTTTTAAATTTTATTAATAGTAATTGGAATCTGATTTCAACGTAGCACCATTAATTTATAATTAAATTAAAAACAAATGGAGTCGAGTGGTTCAGCCCCTGCCGCGGGCACTGGGAGTACTGGAAATAATAATAACGCAGGCACCGGGACTGCAAACACTGCCGCACCCACGACAGACTTAAAGCCTATGAACAATGGGACATCCATGTCTGGAATCAGTGTGAAGGAGCTGGACCAATGGATCGAACAGTTGAATGAATGTAAACAGCTCACGGAAAGTCAAGTGAAGACACTGTGTGAAAAGGTACGTTAATCTAATTTATTTTAAAGTTTAAGCATGTTATTATTTGTTGTTATTTGTAGTTTGTAAAAATTGGGAAGGGACAGGATAAACCCGTCTCTACTTTGATAATCTCTACTTACTATCACCAACAACGCCCACTATTTCATAGCATGTTTAATCGATAAAAGTTAACATTGCCCCGAACTAACGACCAAAGTCGTAATATAATTGAAGGTATCATTTTCTTATCCAACGCATGCAACTTAACAATTTATATAATTTTTGCTCATACGAGGTGTTTTATTAATTATCTTTCATTTTATTCTCAGGGCACATCAATTGGTCATGGAAGGATATAACTGGTGCCATGATCGTAATTGTAGTTACAATATTTTCTGCCCCTAATTATTGCTACCGTTGTGGTAATCAAGCAGCCATCATGGAACTTGACGATCAACTAAAGTATTCTTTGTAAGTGAAAATCATTTCCCTCAAAATCTCCAAAAAACCTAACCATTTGTCAATTTGTTAAACAGAAAATAATAAAATTGTTTCATTTTTATAAACTTTCAGCTTGCAATTCGACCCAGCCCCACGTCGCGGTGAACCACACGTTACACGGAGAACACCAGACTACTTCCTATAAAAATTCACATATTACTACTCTACATAATTTAAATTTTAAAAAAATCCAAAAAAAACACGAAAGTTTTTCTAAATAATAATTGTACCATACTGCTGAGTTTTCATTTTGGCTACTGATTGCATTTGTTGGGTTTTCCAAAAAATATTCATTAATTTTCAAAAACCAAATTCAACTTTTTTTTTCTAAACTAGAATAACTATCAGGATGAACCACTGGTTTTAAAAAAACTTTCTTTTTTTTTGCAAAATGGGGAAAAAGAAGTAAATATCTATATATAATTTGTATATCATGTTATGTATAGAATCTAACTGTATGAAAATGATTGTAAAGAAAAATTGTACCATCTCACAACCACCAACCAAACTCTGTGAAAAAAATAATTATTGTGTAACACTACATTATACTTTATCAAATTATTTGTAAGTTACGATACAATAATAATTATTATTACTATTATATAAAGAAATGGAATTGTAGCTCTTTAGAATGATTTGATTGATTATGTGCCCCAAAAAGCAAAAAAATAACACAACTAAAAGTGACTGTTTATGTTTAATGCATTAGTTTTTTCATGAAAGACGCATAAAAATGACGGAGAGGGGAGTGATGAGATCCTACCTAACTGACCACCATTTAACTTGCTAAACTGTTGTGCATTTAAATTATGACGCCTCCATACTTGCCTGCATATTTACATAGTAATTAGTATCATCAGTCATATGGAAAAAAATAAGGTGCTTGAGTTCCACAATTGAGATGGCGTTTTAAAGTTAAATGTTTAATTCATATTAAGAAATTTCCACCTACCCACACGCTCATAAAAATCCTGATAAAATTATTTTTTTGGTGCCTTATCTTCTAATTAATATATAAATACACTATCAATAAGTACTTCTACTCACTTCGGTAGTACAACGATAATAATCAAAACACATTACAAAGTAAAATAGAGGTTGTTACACTACTTACATAATTACCAATCATAAATCATAATAGTACTTATCCTATTCCTAAATCGCTAAACGTACATAAAATGCAAACAAAAATATCTGTCTTTACAAAAATAGCTAAAGTTAAGTTATCAAATGATTTAAAAAGTTGAAGTTAGGTTATATACAAAGTGCATGTAAAACAATGTTCTAATTTCTACTGACAAATAATCTTACGACTAGGACTCAAACGCTAAGGCGCCGACGTCGCTTCGCAGGTGGATGTGGTGGGGAAGGAGGCGATGTTGATACGCCCTCGTTTGAATGTAAGGGGGCTAAGGTGCAGGAAGGAACATTGCAAACTTTTCCTTTGCAAAACTGCCTGTGACGTATTAAAGGTAACCATGCAGCCTGGCAGGCCTTGCACTTGATTTGGTCATCCTGGTGATCTCTGTCATGAAGCGCATCCATGTGATACACAAGCGTTTCAACTTTGTCGGCGAATTCAGGATCCTCCGGGTAACGTCGTTTCATCCCATGGCATATTTGATAGCCCATATTGGTCAAATGTTCTCCTTCCGCGTACAGTTGTTTCAGAATAATAGGGATGATTGGGAAATCAATTTTTAAATCACGGAAGTGCACTACAAATCTCCGAAGAGTCGCATTATGCTCATGTGAGGCTACACATATATTGCAAAAAATGTTATTATTTGGGCACTTGTAACAGTATATCCTATAAAGAAAATTAAAAAAACAATAATTTAAAATGGATTCTAAAGTGCACGTAAAAATAGTAATAAGTAATGAAATTATGTATGGCAGAAAAAATCTTACCCCTTCGAAATGGTACCGGCGCAGGTGGTGCATTTTATGCTACGTGCTTCCTTTGCGACTCTCGAGAACAAAGCCAGTGTTGCGTATCTGGCTCGACGTTTGTTGCTAAAGTCATACTTATACTCCCGACAGTTTACCATAAAATAATCCCTGTTACTCATATATGGACAATAAATATCAACCGTCTCGTCTTCCACTATGGCAGGAAACTAGAAATGAAAACACAATTAATAAAACAAAGGCATATTACATGAAATGGTTACGATAAAATATGAAATCTATAAAGTAAACTTACCGTATTTTCATTTTCATTCGGGGCATACAAATCAACGCAAAGAATATTGTTTTGGCACTGTGTTCGAATAAGTTCTTCGACTCGACTCTGTATAGAGGCTGGTGGACCACGGTTTTGTATTTTCTTGCTGGAGCGGCTTTTATTTCGTCCATCAGCTTCTTTCGTTTGCTAAGAAAAAATAAGATTTTTTTATAATCATACTAAATATTATTTTACAGATTATGTTGTTGAATATGTTGATGAACCTTCAATGAATGCTATTGTGTACTTACAAATGTATTGTAGGCCTCTGTTTCGGCCTTGTATTCCTCAATTATAGACTCCAGTTTTTGGGGAAAGAACTCATCCTTCAAATAAGGGATTTTTCGATAATCTTTGAACGGAATATTTCCTGGTCCTAACTGTTTATACTCCTTCACAATTCCAGCACTTTTGGCATTGTCCAAAACTTCCTTGTACCACTTCATGACCCCATTTTCTTGTCCTGGAGGAGGGTCCTTAATAGGTTCATTGGGGCGGCCATAGAAAACATATTCATCCCCCCCTAGCGGAGGACATACCCAAAACTGCAGATATTGGTATCCCCTTTGCCGTACATAATCCAGGTAACAAGTCACCATGTTTTGATAGATTCCTCGGCGGATGAAAGGGGGGTCCAAAAGTTTGACTGAATCAATGTACGACAGATTAACCATTTTAGTGCTTGGGTACTCGTACACGATCATGTTGAATACGGCTACAGGATATTCAGACTCTGGTTTCTGTTGCATAAGAAGTATGCTCCTTTGACTGGGCGAGAATACGAAAATGAGACAAGCTGTTGAATCTATTAAAATTGAAAGTCAGACATTTATAAAAATAGACGATGACATGGGAAATCACTTACATGTACTCCCACTCGTATGGATCACCATTATTCTTGAATTCCTGCATCATATGAGGTTTGGCTGTATAAATCCCTCGTCGTAGTGAGACTTCGCGAACAAGGTACTTATCATTTGCATAGCACGCTCTTCCAGTATCATCAGTGATTTCGCCGAGAGCCTGCTTAATGTACTCTTCCAACTCGCGTGAGAGTTTTGTTTCTTTCAGGGCTTTCGGATGAAATGGAATCACTGAGGGAATTTGGATTTCGGACTTGTCGAGATGTAAGCGCAAGCGCATACAGTTCGTACAAACATACCTGTGGAGTGTGGTAGAAGAATGAACTACATTTAACTTTTCTAATTGTACAGGGAAAACAGACATATTACATGTCTTCGTATACATACATACGGATTGTTAAAAAGAAATGACTTACACAGGCCAGAAGTTTTTGGAAAAATTTGGACAATATTTCTCATAAGCCGCAGACCAGTTATATTGGTCATACATTACACATATAGAGTGGTGAAAATGGTGACAAAAAACACACTCCACGGTTAATTCTGGAACTGCGTGGCCTTGCAACTCCCCCTTCTTAAACTCTGTCTTCTTTCTGCTTACTTCAATCCACCTTATAATTTTAAAAAATCGTTATTTTTTAAAAACATTCCTAATGCAGGAGAAAAATGTGACGAAAGTATCTTATTTTAAACAATTAGACTTACTCTGTTTGAGCGTAAACAGGACTCGTAATCATCTTCTGTTTAACTTTCACCGAATCCGATTGCTTGCTCTTAAAGCACGGTCCGCATATGGTGATGCTGCAAATTAGACAAAAATCATTATTAGATACTTGACCATGTAATTATGAATCAATTTTTTGTAATTAATTTAATTAAAGGTTAAACCTACTTTTCATCAAGGCCATCGACTTCCCAAAAAACATTGTCACGTTCAATTAAACTAGGACATCCTACAGCCTTGCATGATATTGCCCGGGATTCACTGCATTGAAGGTACATGCAGCAAGTTCCGAAATAATTTTTGAGCTCGGGATGATCCCCCAATTTCTTAAAGAATTTCTCTACCTATTGTTTGAATCATCAAAAATAGAACAAGACATTATTATGAAAATGTAAACTTAAACTTCAAAGCTCTTAATACTACATATAACTAACTACATATACATTTATGCATTATTTATTACTACATAATATAAAGTATTATTACATCAAGCGCATCCTTGTACGATGTGTCAAGTGGATCATCAATTAGTTTTGATTGGCTTATCTGCCAAAGAATCTGCTCCTTCGTCTCCTTGAAGTTTTTATAGCCTTTACACAAGGCCTTTTGGAGGACGTATTTTAAAGTGAAGATAAAATCTGTAACCTCATCAGTCCGCTTTTTCTGCGTCTAAAAGTGTTACACAAAACATAATCATTTACGAGGTCCATTTACAAGCAAGTCTTCCCAAGCAGTTATCTAAAATCCCTGATAAAATACACAAAGGAGTTACAGAATGCATCTTTATTCTTTACCTGTCTTCGTCCGGAAGTACCCTGTGCCAAAGCTACATCAGTACTCGCTTTGCTAGAACTCGGAAGCTTGAAAATCAGTAACTTCGTCCTCTTGGCTGTCAAGTCTGAAGTGACCCTCGTCTTATAAACTGTTCGGAAACATACCATACATTATTTTCATTAATTAAGACAGTCAGGTAAGCAAAAAAATCATACATAATTTTTAAATGCATTTTTTTACCCATCGCCTGCTTCCCCATTGAAATGAACATCTTAGACTCTTTATGCTCATCATCCCGAAGGTTTTCTGGCCGTGCAAACGACATTGTCAATTAACAATGGCGAATTTTTCACAAAAATTGTCCGTAAAAATTAAATTGTAACCTGAACACTCATCCCAGTTAAATTTAATTACCATTTCATCTCCAAACCATAATTCCCATAGCCTGCTTCCCCATTGAAATGAACATCTTAGACTCTTTATGCTCATCATCCCGAAGGTTTTCTGGCCGTGCAAACGACATTGTCAATTAACAATGGCGTCTTTTTTCACAAAAATTGTCCGTAAAAATTAAATTGTAACCTGAACACTCATCCCAGTTAAATTTAATTACCATTTCATCTCCTAACCATAATTAAAAATGGGAGGGATTTTCTAGCAAGTCACCTAATTTATGCCACAGCTCATAGAGTGCTCTAGCGTAGCGCTAAAAGTAAATTATCGCACACCTCCCCTCAACCGTTGAAAAAAAACTCCACTTAACTAACAAAATTAACTGAATAAAATCATTAATTAAATTTTCTGTTAAATGGTAATCAATTAAACTTGTCCGATTAATCAAAATCTGGACTAAATCACCGTTTAATTAATTAACTAAAGTTAACAAAAAAAAACGTTCAGCTTGACGAACTTTTCACTCTTCCAGAGTGCCTCTGGTTTGCTGGTGCAAGAAGCGAGAGGCAAGCAGAATGGAAAGGCGACTTGTTAAAGACGACAAGAATTAGAAGATTCTGGAAAGTCGTAAAACTGCTTCGTCATCGTCACACCGCGGGTACCCGCTTCCATAATCTCGCGCTTGCGCACGGAGGACTTGTCTCCAGAATGTAACGGTCAATTTTTTAGAGCGATGTCATATTACCCTCTTCTGTGTGAGCTTTGTCTCTAGAAGCGTCACTAGTTTATGTTGATTGATGATGAATGATAATGATAACATGATATGAAATGTAAGAGATTATGTAATTAAGAGTTTAATGCTTAATTTAACTGAGATGCTAATTAACTTTTATAAGCCAGTGGTCACTTTTAGTCGGGCTGGTGTTTTGAACGAGGGTTCTTTTACGATTTCTAGTTTTGATTGAGAGTCATGATTGATGAATTTTTGGTTACTAATTGATGGATGCATAATTAATTAATTTGCAAATGGTTTATTATGTTAATTAATGTTATATGGTTATGTGTAGTAAAATGAGATGGATGCTAATGTGTGGTATAATATAATATTATTATTATTATGTCGTTTATTATTGTATTTTGCTGGAAAAATTACAATTTTAATGTATGTATGTACATGTCAGCACATTATTGTCTTCGAAATATATAGAGGCGTCTATCGTAAATTGTAGTTAAATATATATTACTATTTACCATCTACTGTGTGTGTGTACATTAAAATAATTTTGTATGTGTGTGTGTGTACATATTTATTTTTAAGCCATTATATATATATATAACAATGTATAGTATATAGATAATTTATTTTTAAGGCACTTTTTTAAGTTTTATTCGTTAAAAAGCAGAGTCCCACCCGGACAGGTCATCCGGAGGTGGACCATCGGGATCTGGTGGATATTCATCAAAATTACCACAGTCCTGTGGTCCCCGAATTTCAGGAATGATAGGAGGAGTTAGTGACTTGGTCCGAAGTCCTTCCCAGTTAAATCCATCAAACCATCTATAAATAGAAATTAAACATGTTATGATTTTCAGAATGATGATAATTCATAAAGAAGCTTATTGTAAGAGCTCTCAATTAAAAATGAAAAGGCTATTAAATTGGCTCTTTTACTTGTGCTTCTGTATTTCTGGAATGCCGCCTCTCTGGTATCCCAATCTTTCCGCAGGATTATCCCTACAAAGCTTTTTAATCAAATTAGCTGCATTTCGACTAATGGATCTTGGAAACTCTACTGCTTCTACTCCTTTCAGAATAATGTTGTAGGTCTTCATTGGATCCCCTCCAGTGAAGGGTGGTGTTCCCGTTAAAAGTTCAAACATTAGCACCCCCAACGACCAATAGTCTGCGCTGATATCATGACCTTTGTTGAGAATTATCTCTGGAGCTACATACTCTGCCAAGACAAATTTATAACACATTTTGCAAATTAAAATGCGTCTTGGGTTATAACGGTATAATATTAGTCATAATAATATGCAATGAGATGCTAACCTGGCGTTCCGCAAAATGTCCATGTTTTTCTTCCTTGCAATTTCTTCGCAAAACCAAAGTCTGCAAAATACAACATTATAAAATTAATAGAGTGCCTTTCC
>JAHZMV010001321.1:0-18682 GCA_027743765.1 Coecobrya sp. COE2 | reverse complement strand
AACACGGTTTTGTAACAACCAACATGAAGGAAATGCACCCTTGCCACTGCCCCACACATGTAATGGTACGTGCTGACACGTAGCCATCAAACTCAACAAAACAAACAAGCTAAAATAAAAATGCTTTGGGGATAGTAAGAAATGAAAATTGTAAAATGGACCTCCAGAAAAAAAACCTTATAATTCTGTGTACACTCTTTGTTGAAATACTATTATCTAGTTTTCTGCTATTTTGTTAACCATCATAATATTTTCAGGACCGGTTTTCGTTTTAGCCTCCTACACTAATACTCATTCATTTTTTAAATGGCCACCCCCATTTATCATGGTTTATGGACCACTTCACTGTCTTTCTGTTACATGGCTTTACTAAATACTGTTGCTCAGTTTTCTTTTCACTTTCTTATAACCTTTCAGTAGACACTAGACAAGCGTGTCCGTTTTATAAATATTTCCTCACTATTTTCCTTTAACCTGTCATAATATTTATTTGTTACTATTGACTATGTTCACACTCCTCCTCTACGTACCTATTTTCAAGCAGCATTGAATCAAGAAAACCACGACTGAATGACAGACAGACTAACTGAGTGAGTGAATAGTGAATAGAAAAAAAATTGTCAAGAGACTAAACAGAAGAGAGAGATAGTGAAAGTCAAGTCAAATCTCTCAAGACACTATTTTCTCTGCTTGGCTGCCTCGTTTTTGTTGGTCGTGTGTGGTGTTGATGTTTTTATATATATTTTTTTTTCTGCTGAAGGGGCTCCTTAGGGACCTGCATTCTTCATCCTTCGTGCTTCCTTTTCTTCTCTTCTTCCTTCCTCCACACTCATACAACACCTTTTAGTCCGCGTCAGCAGCTAGTCTTTCAGTCTGTTGTGTATCTGTTTTTTGTCTGTACACACACACGCACACAACACACAAGCCTTTTTTTACAGCTTTCTCCACACATAGCCAAGCCCCTAATGGACCATAGAGGAATTTTGCAATTGCCATTTCCTCCCCTTTCATTCATTCACTCACTCACCATGTAATATTCCCATGACTTTGCTTTTCACTTTTTTTTCACCACCCAGCCACCACGTCCCCTTTTTTTCTTAGGAATCCTTCAACAAGCCAACAAGAAACATGTCGTAATAATCGTAAAAATGAATAGCACAGTAAAAGCTACAGACAAGTATATATTATAGTGTGCAGTCAGTAAAAAAATGCTGACTGCACACGAAGAAGAAGAAAATGTTGGAGAGTAGCTGTTGTAAAAATGCAGTCTGCCTTTTAGAATCGTATCATAAAAGTATGACTTTAAATCTGTGAGAAATTGTCAAGTGTGAATTTTTAGATGGATACAAAAAATTCTTGCTTTGTCAAGTGAAAAAATGCAGGAAGAAATGGTTATCCCAGTTTTCAACATGATGGAACAACTTTTCAAATATTTTCAGATTTTATTTTTTTGCTTATTTTACCTTATTTGATTTCTTACACGTTTACGTATATATAATTTTTCATAGTAAATTTACAATATTATATGGCATTTTTTGCTATGTAATTTATTATATAGGAGATGAAGTTATTTAGGTTAAGTATACAGAATGCGGACTCATTGTCAGAGTACATAATATTTATCGTACATTTCTTTCAATTGAATCNCTTTTCAAATATTTTCAGATTTTATTTTTTTGCTTATTTTACCTTATTTGATTTCTTACACGTTTACGTATATATAATTTTTCATAGTAAATTTACAATATTATATGGCATTTTTTGCTATGTAATTTATTATATAGGAGATGAAGTTATTTAGGTTAAGTATACAGAATGCGGACTCATTGTCAGAGTACATCATATTTATCGTACATTTCTTTCAATTGAATCTTCATGACAGCACAGCTATCATATTATACATACTTATTAATCTAATTAATGTAACATACGCGTTCCTTAGTTTTGCATTGTTTATATATTTATCTGTATACACGAGACGGGAAGCAGTTTGTCTTACACTAGTTAAAAATATCAAGATTATCATTAAACCTACAAGTAACATAATATATACAGCTTACGACAAAATACATATTGCGTTTCGTAAACTACTTACCGCTAGTTTTGGCTAAGTTAATAATAATAAAACAACAATAACGATTAATGAAAGAATTTGAGAGACTCGGGATGGCGAAAAATGAAGAAAATCTACTTTAAACAAACTAAGGTTACTAGAGTGATTGAAATGTAAAAATAAGTAAAGTTGAGATATTAGAATAATGCTAACACAGAAGAGCATAAATTCAAGCTTTTAGAGCGTAACATTTGGTAGAGAATTGAGTTTAAGAATGGATTAATTTGAACATTTGAAAAGAGCATTTTAAAACTTTTTGGCTTGGAAAGATTGAAAGATGGGAATTAATATTGGCTACATAGGATTTTGCTTTGTTAGAAATTCTATCTCTATAATAATACTGCTTATAGGACTGTGTCTTGTCACTACTAATACGTTTATCTTAAGAACTAATTAACAAGTAAATACTGGGAAGTTTTCAACATAATCTCTAGTTGGATTTATTGTACATGGCAAATTAAAAATCTTTTTGATTGGAGATGGACATGTGGAAGGTAAGATCTGTATATAATGCAGAGGTTATCGACATTAACAAATATGCTAGCACCCATCAATTCTTACCTTAAATCATAAAAAACACAATAATTTCCCTCTCGACATGATCTGATCAGTTACTTCATCTTACCATCGTCAGGTCACTAACTTCATTTTACCATTCAGGGAAAAAGCGAAGAAATCAATCATTCTTGTTTTCGACAGAACAGTGCATCATACAATATTAATATCATTTTTGATTATGATCAACCAAATATAACAACAAAAACAATTTTTTTCTCCTCATAAAAAACTATCTGCATTACCATAATAATGAGCCATATTGTACCTCAACAAAATAAAAAATGGAAATTAAAACAATTTGCTTTTTTTCTCTCCATCCCACAAACTACTACTTACCTTTCTCATATTATTATTTTTATATGTCAGACTCTTCATTTATCATTTTATTTTTTAGAACAGCCTACCAAACTACATAAACAGGGAAGTTAAAGAGGATAACGTCATGGCAACCACAATAACAAAAACTACTGGACCGGAAATTCGACCATGAGCTCCATTACAATCGTCCACATCCCTAATGATCCTGTTTGCGTACTGCTTATCGTAAACAATATCCTTATTCGCGTTCACGTACCGACCGTACTGATCTATTCTTCTTGATTCGGATCCGTCTTCGTTCAAGGAAATCAAACCAATTGAGGTATCCTGCCACAAAAATACGAGGAAAAAATAAATATAACGATGTATTATTGTCATACATATATCCATATATAAGTAACCAGATATACTTTAAACGCGAAAAGAATGCAAAAATTCTTTTAAAAAAGAACAAGAGAAAAGCAAGCCGCATGAAAAAACGAATGTACATCATGTTTCCGAGACGATCATGACGATGGCGACATGTCAAGTCTTGTAATAATAATCCCCAAAATATTGTGCGTAGACCACACACACACACACGCCCACATTACAGACAAGCCAACAGACAAAAAACGACACGAGTCATCCTGATCATCTTCTTCAAAAGACATTTTCTCTTCATATTTTTTTTTCTTGGCATGCATGCTTCCCTGCGCTGCATACATAATTTATATCCAAAGAACTGAAGACGATGATAATGATAATGCACTTGAAAAACATTCTTTTATGTGTGTGTAGGAACAAGGGATTCACTCAAGGTGACAGGCAAATGTCATGTCTGCGTGTAATGTGTGTAATTTTATGCATGTAAATAGACACGTACGATGTTAGAGAATGGGCGACATGTCACGGTATTTTGTTGTCGTGTCTAGTTATCGTAATTCCGATGACATTCCCCAAAAAAAGACAAAAAAATATTGCTGGTTGGAGAAAAGAGAAAGTGAAAAGTGAGTGAAGCAAGAAGAGAGAAAAAAAAGTAAAAGAGGGAGGGAGAAAAAGCAGGAGATCAAGAAGAGGATGAATAGCATGCTGTTTTGACATAGTATGGTGAAGTAATAATGATATGTGCATCAAGTAGTTTTGTTAGTATACCTAGTGCTTACATAGAGGGATAGAGAGAAAGAGAAAACGACTGTTCTTTTTTTTCTATTGACTCCTCCGCCAAGAATGTGGAAGAGAAATATGGGAAGATGAAGAAGAAGAATAAAGAGTTGTGTAGATGGTGATGTTGGTTGGTAGTGTAAAGATGAGAGGTGATGGAGAGGAACGAAAAAGCCGAAGAGTTTTTTTGGAAAAGAAGGCGGTGGTGGTGGTTGCAAAAGGGGGAAAACTATGATGTTGTCTTGTGTGCTGATACTATAGAGCCATTCTCTGTCTTCTTTACTTTTCCTTCTTATTCTTCTCTTAAGAAAAAGGAACAAAAGCGGTTTTTACTTAAGATTTTTGGAAAGAGAGAGATAGTAGGAAAAAAATGAATAAAGGAGCACATTTGTAAAAGGCGAAAAGGGTATTGAGGTATTATAATGATAAGACGGAAGAAAGAAAATCTTCTTTAAAGAAATTGGATGGGGTCATTGATAACGGATTGCATGCCTTTTTTGGAGAAATTTTAGGAGATATTATTGCAGTGTTAGCTTTTATTTTGGTAGATGAACTACCCCACAGCAGTGCAATAAGGAGAAAGTCGGTATTTTTTAACTTTCATTTTTATAATACCAACCACTACAACAGCAGCACTACTCGCTTGACTTTTTGTTGTTACGTGTAAGTATGATGTGCACTCATCCCATCATCATGAGACACGACAAGACAGTAAAACAAGACAAAAAGGGCTTTTATCTACTTTCACTCTTGCTGTCCAAAGAGCTGAGAGGATGCAGATGCACTTAAAAATAAGAAGGAACCTTTAGCTGTCGTTCATTTATACAAACTGTATATAAATTAGAGAAAGTTTTCTGAGAAAGTTTAAAATAAGAATTCTTTAAAAAAATGTATGTAGCAATACTACAGTTTTATGCAAACAAATTGATCCACCTGTCCCAAGCAGGAATTTTATGTAGAAATCACGTTAAAATTTAGCGTGAATTCAACGTTTCGGATGGCCGCAGTTTATGCGTGGAATTCACGTATCAATGTCACAGTGGCTTAATGTGTTACATTAACTCAGAATCAACGTGGCAATTCAAAGATTTCACGTGAAATCAACGTCACTTATAACGTAATTTTAACAAAAGTTAGTTTGACTGAATTATGATTTGCAGCAATGAAATTAGCTAAAATTCCAAAATAAATTTAATAATTATTAACTAACATCATACATTAAATGATTAAAATCGAGCATTATTGTATTATCTTTTGTGATGTCAATAATTGCCAATGTAGGACTGGACTCCAAGTTACCACCAGTGTAGTTTTTTGCTTAAAAATACAAAAATGACATCGATCTTTACGAGCTTTCTATGTACATGAATAGGTTCCTAAATCATTTACTACCATGATTATTTCCTTTAACGTGAACAATATTACGTACTAATGCATTGTTTTTGGGTAAAAGGTCCAAATATTTGTATTTTTAAGAGTTTAACAATTTCAAGTAGCGTTTGCCGTGAATATAATGTTGGTATAAATTCGACGTGAATGCAACGTGAAATCAATGTGTCGATTTCCACGATATGCTGATTGTGATTTGGCTCTGTTCATTTCACGTGGAAATAACGATGCATCAAAACAGTGATTAGTAGCACTGTAATGTGTGTTGAATACACGTTACACTCTCAAGAAATATAACTTCAATCTCACAATCACTCATTTTCAACATTGCCTACGTTGCTTTTCCGTGAATTTAACGCGATATTCACATTCATTCCTACTTGGGCGTACTTGTGAAAAAAACTCTTACGTAAAATATTCGGTAACATTTTGTCAAACAGGTTTGGTCTGCCATTTTTTTGTGGAAAAACGGACATGTAGTTGGAAATGGACTTGTTTTGTTTTTTATTTTTAAAAGATAAAGGATTACGTTGCTTTTAGCCAGAAATTTAAAGCAGCTTTCTTATTTTATATTTTTACCTTGAACAACAAGTTGGGAATGCCATAGTATGGTCCAAACAGTCTCAAAAGTACTTGTTCCGTGTGAAATGTTTGAGATGCTTTTAGTAGCGTTAGCCTCAAATCCTCGCGTTCCACGTAGTCCTTATCCTCTGTTGTGATCACCTTGTCTGTAGGTATTCTTCCCCAGTGACATTGCCGAAACTCGGTTATGGCACGTGTAGGACCGAATGGGCAGACTAACCGGAAGTTGGCAGAGGCAAGACCAGCAGCCCAGGTGGCATTTGCGTAGCCGTCTAGAATGATAATAATTTTGTAGAAAAAA
Source organism: Coecobrya sp. COE2 (assembly GCA_027743765.1). Lineage (NCBI taxonomy): Eukaryota > Metazoa > Arthropoda > Collembola > Entomobryomorpha > Entomobryidae > Coecobrya > Coecobrya sp. COE2. Next base: position 12,278 of record JAHZMV010001321.1, on the reverse strand, counting down.
GAACACGAGGAAAGGTAATTAAAGATGATATATTATGGTAATAGGGGAAAATTAATTTTGAAATTATGATGAGCACTTCGCCTTGCATTTCATTATGAATGCTTTAATAAAGTGCATTATAATTTCCACTTGTATGCCCTCATGTCTGAGCCCTTTCAGTGCTAAAAAAATTACCAGTATTCAAGAGCGGTGTTAAATGGTCAATGAATGCAACATCTCCCTGAAAAGTGGCAAGACAACGGAACGCTCCCAAATCACCATAAAATCCTTCCGCTTCATTGTCCGCACAAAAGTTTTGCTCGTTAGAAAGGCCTGGTGCATCTAAAACAAATAAATTGGAGTGAGTTATTATTCAACATTCTTCAAAATTAATGTCACTTTTAATTATATTTTCTCAAACGTGCAACTGTCCACCAAGAAAAACCTACCTAGATTGCTACCGACACACAAGGAGCACAACGTCTCGGGTAGATTCAAATCTGCATCTTTTGCTCCAGGAACACAACTGCCTCCCGAGAAGAATCCTGCGAGTGCCCGGCCAAACTGACAATTTCCGGGGAATATCAAACCCGAATCTCTCAACACAATCAGAGGAATGTTCCATCCAGTTAGGCTGCTCACTGAACCATGACAACTCCGTTTCCCTCGCAGATCTACAATACTTTGTATGCCTGCATCCGCCCTTACAACTGCAACGGCATATCTGCTCGCGTCCGTTTCATCGTCACCAAATCTTTCCGCTTCGGATAAGACGGGTGTTAAGCGGAGTCGTCTACAAAAATCAATTTTTATGATTTAAAAAACCATTTCCCAATATTTTTTCACTCGCAATACCCCAGAATTATTGATTTCCCACTTACTTGGAGCCCACATAGGCCTCTCTGGCATCCACACTGAGTACATCCGCTTGACCAGTGGTAATTTTCCTCATGCAATCCTCCTTCCCTTCACCTTGTACACAGTCAAAATAAGGCGTTATTCTCCGTCCATACGACGCCATTAGCAATCCCCGACATTTCAACTTTTCAATCTCATTCCGTACGCAAATTCGCACCGTTCGTCGACTTGGACAAGATGGCTTTTCTATAGTCATTGTGTAATTTCCCCGGTCAAGATAAGCCAACGGTGTTACCGTTGCTGCTACACTTGTCGGCACGTGGAATTCCACTTCCCCGGGGCCAAACTCCAGAATATCAGCAAGCCAACTAATTGCCGGAGGTGGGTTCACACCGGAAAGGATGTTAGATCCAATATTTCGAAGTAAGCTAATTTGTTGCTGAATGTCGGCAACAGTGGTTGTTCCAGAGAGACGATTCGTTACCAAGAAACTACGCCAAGGTCGTCCAGCCCAGGTGCAAGGATTGTTTGTGTTGATGGGACGGCTTGTGCCGTCCGGGCAGAGGAAAGAGTATTCAGAAGCGCTAAGACTAAACCGACCAGAGTCACTGTTGCCGTTGTTATTATTACGGCGATTGTTATCATTGCCGCCTTGTGACAGTGGACTTTGATCACTGAAGAAACGATACACCTAAAGAAAAAATCCAAATTTTAAAGGTAAATCATCCATTAATATAAACGGGGAAAATAATATTTTGGGGCAAAGTGAATTTTTGTAGCCAAACCGTATCTAATTTTGTCCACGCAACATCCCCTCCATTCTCTGTGAGACACCGTAAACTACCCCGAAATCCAGAAAATTGGTCGTCCTCCTTGCATTGTTGCGGGTTGTGACAAAGTGCGCAAAGTTTCGAGTAGCTTTGTTCTGTAAAATAAGAAAGAAGGGAAAAGGGATAAAGAGGCAAACAATGCCAAGAAAAAAACATTTTATTATTATGATGATCACTATCATTATTACCATCACCATTATCATTATTATCATTATTTCCACCATTTTGGAAGATTGTTTGTGGGGAAAATATTGACTTTTGACTTGTGCCTCTATTAATTTAGGCCATAAAACGAGGGAAGAAAACACTTTTTTTCAACAGAAAATATTAAGGTAAAAAGTGAAGAGCTTATTATTATAGAGTTTGCTTCTACGGAGGAAAGCAGGCATGGTGGTGGAGAAAATGTGTTTTATTCTCTATTCAGCTCTTACTATATTGCCCATCAGTTTGGGTATCAGGTGCCCAGCTCCCCGGTATACAAGACTCTCCAAAGAAAATGTACGCCGAGCTTATTTCTCTTTCGATTGTGGTGAGATCCACGGAGTCAGTCCCGGACCATAATGTTTTTCTGCATGAGTCTCGCCAGCGGAACTTCCCATCCAGACGTTCTGGCAAAGCCAGTATGACATGATTTCTTTCCTCGTAGATCTTGCAGTGATTTAATTTGTGCAGAGTTACGGACAACGGCCACAGGCTCGTAACGGAATGATCCTGCTGCCCCTGCAATAAAATTAATAATAATAATAATTGTTACTAGAGACTATGCTGCTATAAAAATTACTTGAAGAAACAAGAAAATTATATATAATTCGAGTGGAGAAGAATTCTGCTGAAAATTCATTTTTTTCTCTCTCCTTTTCTCCATGGAGATCACAAGGGCAACGAGAAAAGTACAATAATAACCGTTACAGTAAAACAGCTTTATTACCTTGGGAACTGCTACTCTAAGCTTAAACTTTTACTTTTTTTCCGCAACCACAGAGTTTTCTCAAGAGAAAAATGTTGCAAAAGTGTCAACCGTTTTATTATGGAAATGGGCATGTTACCATGATAATTATTAGTATTTTTTTGTATTTTTATTATTATTAAATATCGCTGTTCTGCCAACACCGTTGGCAACAGCGCAATTACCAACTATAAATTTTTCTTACTTTCTCAAAAAAAAGTAAGTTTTGTTTTGTGCCAAGTAGACCGGCAACGTGGTAGCCGGTTTTTTCATTAATTTTCCCAGCAGCCAAGCAAGCCGTCAGCGTTTTTTTCCTAGTTTTTAAGCTTGTCCTGTTGTTATACAGGTTTTTGTACGCAAGTTTTTTCGTGAGCTTTGTCCGTTTTGTCCACTTTTTATGTTTTGTATTTCAGACCATTAAATAAAGCGATTTGTTATGTATACAGGGAATCGGTAGCAAAACAGCGTTAAAAAATATATATTTTAGAGAGAAGTCCTTGAAGGTAAAAAAAGTGGAACCACACACAACAAACCAGAAGACAAATTGTGAACAAGGTTTTTTGACAAGATTTATTAAATGATATTATGACTTAATAATTTGTTATAAAGAAAACTTTCCTTGGTGGTATGACATGGCGTGTGTAGGTATAAACATGTTTGTTATGACATAATGGCTTTTGACTTGTGACAGGATTGATATTAATATTGTGTCATGTCATGTCAATTTGAGTTATCAATCAGAAGACGGAGATTTTTAAAAATCTGTAACGATTTTTTTGTTACACTTTTCAAATAAACATGTTATGCTTCTGATATAGGCAATCCATCATAAAAATGCCAATCAAACTTTAAACGCAGGAGACGCGTGATAAATTATAATACTGGACTTTGTCCATCATAATAAATTAGGTAAGTGGGTTATAAACATTTTTCCTGACATGAATTTAAAGATGTTGGATTTTGACTGATTATAAAGCGTAATAACTTTAAAATCCTGCTTGACTGTAAATATTTCAGTGTAAACACTTTAAATCTGTTACGAAAGCGGTTCAAATTATGTAAAAGAATTTATGTAAATACTTAGGTAATTGTGATGGACGGGTAGTAAGAAGTAATTTTTTATATTCATGTAAACAATAACTCTGAAAACTTTTAGAAATTTATGCACCCATTATTTCGTTCATTCTAGCATAAAATATTAGCATACAATAACATATTATATAACTCTTATTACGCGTTAATCACATTTAATGGATAAGAATCCAACCAAGAAAAATTAAAATTTTAGACGGAAGCTGCGAATTCCATTGGGAAACTCGCTCATCTTCTTGGTCCACTTCCTTCTTCATTTCACATTATACATACCTTATGAAGTTTTTCCATACCAACAACATATTATTCATCATTTTACAATTTCAAGTACATTCTCCATCGTCTCCTATGCATCGACTTTATATATTTATTCAGCTAAACGTGGATAATGGACGTGCTCCTTGTTTTCACACAGTTTTAACTTACAATTAATACTGCTTGATAATAAATGACTATAATAATGATTATACATACAAACTTCACCAGAGGTTTGTTTATTTCTTCCCTTCAAAAAACAGCAAGGCAAAATATTATAAGAATCTTAAGGCACGTTGTCTTGTCCTAGTCATAAACCAAAAGCCACCACCAGTGCTGCTGCTACCATCACACTTTGCACTTACTTCCCCAACAAGATTTTTATCAGGCAACAAAACCATCATAAAAGAAACACATAAAACTTTTAAGGGCATCTACAAACCTTTTACATAACAAGTTCAGGGATAAATGATGACGCGGATGAAGATGATGATGATAGTAAAAAAACATACACACACAAGCACACAGAGTATCAAAGACGTTCACATGGACCATAGGAGAAGAAGATGACGAAGAAAAAGAAGAATATGCTTCATTTATTATTATTGCCTAGATTTTATTTCTCTGCTGGCTTGTTAATTTTTGCGTGGCGATATATGCTACTAGGATGGATACCTATACGAAGAATTACACAAGCTTATTAACTATTTCTCTTTTCTACTAAAGCACATTATATTAAAGGGTTACGCAATAAGTGGGAAGGTAGGAGGAGAAGAAGAAGAAGAAAAGAGAAACATTTTAGTAACCTAGATTCGTATCATCTTCTTTGTCATCTCTCAAGGGCTTTAAAGCTAAAAAAAGAAGGAAACTTGTTGGTTTGACTTTTTGCCATGTTGCCAGGAAGGAAATGAAATGAAAATCAAGCAGATTCTCTCAGAGAAGAAGATTTTGCTCTTTGGTTTATGGAGAATTCCAAGAAAAAGAAGGAGAAGTAGTCCCAACTGCCATTAAGGGATTGCTTGAGAAACTGTACTACAAATTATATTACTGTGCGTAAGTCAAGAAGAAGAAAAAGGAAAGACAAGTAGAGAGAGAGAGGACGTGATAAAGATAATCAGTTTTGAGAGAGCACCTTCATCTTTTGCTTTTACACACACAAATACTTAACGAGCCTATTTATCTATAAAAGCTTGTTTGTTATGTATTTAGTATTTATATAAAGATAATGAAAAGTGCACTGGAATGACTTATGTACATGTATAAAGTCTCCTTTCTGTCTGTTATAGAAACAATACGAACGAAATGATGGGAATTAATGAGCTTGTGTGAGCTCTCTTGACTTTGCTTTGGTTTCGTTATATAATACAGTAAATCCACTTGAGTATTACGGATGGATGATTCATTTCTACTTATTTATTATCATTATAGTCATCAGAGAGAAAAAAAACAACAAGTTTGAAGTTATTTGGGATATAAATAGATTTAATTACAGTTGTTATTGTTGTATGTATGTTATTAGTAGCGACGGTTGTTTGTTGGCTGTCGTGTGACTTGGGATGGAGAGTAAACGGCAAAATAAGGGATTTTAAGTGCTTGTATCAAAATAATGACAGACAAGTATGTTGTAGAAACAACAACAATAACAAATTGCTTAAATAATTAGTTAGAGCTATTATGCGTATTGTGCGTAATGCATGGATTATAATATAGGGCCCTTATTTGGTATTTGATTGGTTTTGCTTGTGTGGGTCATTAAAAGTCGTAATAATTTTGAAAGGAAATTTTAATTTTTATCTGATGGGAATTTTCGATGAGAGGATTTCTTGCGAATGAAACAGTGAATGTCTTGGTCAACGTATTAATTATCTTTATTTGTATCCCGTTCTCTACGCAGCAGCAAATGAACTTTTGAATGGAAATGAACTTGAAATATGAAAAAAGATTGAAAAGGACATCACCATGATTTATGTGCATATCTTTGATCTTGATCACAATCCTTCTTCTCGAAAACTTTTGCTAATTAGCCTAAAAATATAAATAAATAAAAGGTCTAACGATATTTTGCATACATGGTCATTAAGGAAATCTAAATCGGTTAATGACCAAGGATTCAGTTTTCTGGACCAATCCATGTCTATAAAATGGATGTGATGGCCTTAACTGATAGAATCAGTTTTTCTGTGGAATTAAAAAATAGGGACGCAGAGAGAGTCCTTAGGAATTTTTCTAAGGTAGTTGAGTGGAAACTGGAAACGGGACAAAAATGCTAAGACAGACTGCAGTCTTTGCTTTTTTGGTGACGGGTTTAACCGTTGCTAAAGCTGCATCATCATCCCGTAATGTGGTGGATGGTCTGAGAGTAGGACCGAATATTGAAGTGACCATAAGTCAACTGGAAGATGGAACATCGCTTCAAGATGGAGGTCCTGGAATAGTTCATGGACTCTCGATCTTGTGGTACGTTATCCCGATTTTAACTCTGATTGTTATTGAATCAGAGTAATTATTTTTATATATTTTCTCAGGGGGATATGGCCAATTGCTTCAGATGCGTTACGAAACTTGCTCGGGTGAACCCGACCAGGTTTGTAAGGTGCCTGGCGACAATAATATGCGTCGCGCGGAAATCCATTTTGTTCCCAGTGACGATATTTCATCTTTAGCTGCTCGAGTATTTGTCAGCACGAAGGGGATACCACCCACTGTGATTTTCGAAAATGGACTGGATAACAGTGGTGTTTATAAAGGAATGAAATATTCGATAAATGCGGATGTTGGGGCGAGTTCAATGTTTCGGGGAAGGCAGATTACTTTGAAGTTTGAACTTTATCGGCAGAGCGATGATGTTGTGGAAATTTGCAGCATGGCAGATTTTGAAATTGTTTAAAGGAAAAGTAATTATGTTCAGTTTGGAAATTAACTTGTTTTTATAGTAAATAATTTAAACAAAAAATTTTAAATGTAAATGTCTGTCATATTTCATTATATTTATAATTATGTAGTTTGTATGGATTGTTGTAAGGTTTGAATAAATTTGGAGATATTTTTCTGGCTAATTATTTTCAGTTACAATTTAGTACTGTAATTTAAAGCTCTAACTGCTTAATACTTTCATCATGCAACTCAAATCAACAATACTTGTCTTGTTCCAACCTAATTCATTATGCTTATTGGAATAGACTTGTCTCCAACTTTTTGCTTGTTAACTTCTAAAAACCCGGAAAATTTTTCCAAGTCAATTTTTTGCCTCTAGTTTTTAAACTGCACCTGTCATACTAATTAGCAGTTCTACTGGATAATTAGGTACTTGTTTAAAATTCACCTGAATTTCTCACTTCACCAAATTAAAATTGTTTTGACTTACTTGCTTGAGTCCTAATTTCGGACGCTACGTAAAACGCATCATGAAAGAAACGATGCGCCACATAAATTTCTTCAGGTTCAAGGATCACCATGTCAGCTTCCCCTTTTGTTACACGCCCAATACAGTCAATTCTAAAGAGGGACAAAAAACACAATATTATTTAACAATGGCAAACATTAACTTTTATTGCATTTTTCTTCACTTTCATTCCCAAAACTAATAAAACAGTTTCTTGAATGGTGCTCATTTGCCAATTAGATTTTCGTCGTTTATGCTGCAGAATAGAGCTGTCGTTTCATTTAAGCTGCAAAAAAGCACGTGTAACCAATTTGACAAAAAAAATCCAAGTTATCATAATAATATTTATCATCATTCATCAGTTCAATATTTTTTTGTACATTTTTTCCTTCCTTTTTTCAGCATTGTTATATTACGTCTAGAAAATCCATGCGTGCAATAAACGCTCTACTCGTTCGTATTGATACGTCATAAATAATAATAATGGTCACAACAAGGTAACAATAATAAAAACCTGCAAAAGTTTGCAAAAAAAATTCTGCAACTCAGCAAGCAAAAGTTTACTCCTGAAGAAGCACGTATTATATTAAGGTCTTTGTGTCATTTATCTTCATGAAAACGACCATAATGATGATGACAAGGAGGAGATTTGATAACTGCCTATCCAATGTTCAAGATAAACTTAATAGACTGTACATATTCGCAAAGCTATCATTACTAATATTATTTGGTGAAGATTTTCAATGGATAGAATAGATGATGATGAGTTTCAATAATTCAACAAAATAGCACAAATAACGTAATATATTACATATATATATTGCTCACGTTTCCTTGTTCCTCTCTATAAGCCATGTGAGAATTTCTGAAAATATATATTATTTTCAACGTAATTTTTGAAACGTCTGCAAATTTGGTGGATATTAAAAGGAGGCACATTAAATTTATATGTAAAGTAGGTACGCTTGATTGGATTTGTGTTTGAATTGAAATTGCCTCAGGAATTGATATTGATTTTGGTATTAAAATACCACCTGTCTCACACAGATTGAAATTCATTAGACAAGCAGACAGTAATGCACTTAAATCAAAATTCTCTGGATGGCCATAAAATTATTACGCAACTTTTTACCAATAATGCAGCCGTATTTTGAAAACTCACTCAGAGAAGAGATGTATTGTTGTAGGGTAGCAAAAAATCCTGGAGTAATTACTATGCAAACTTGTGTAGTACACATACATACATAATATACCTATTGTACTATATTGCCTTTTTGCATATGGTTCACCAGTTCACTCACAATTTTTTCTTCACGGAGAAAAAAAATGGAGCTGCTCATTATTTCGAGATCGTCATAATCATCACCAGCGAGCAGTACTACTGCAGGCTCATCATAATATATCACTCGACAACAATGATCTTATAACTTTTGTGATGAGCAAAATGGCATAAAAAATGTTAGTGAGAAACACTGCGAATTTTCGAGACTACCTCAGAAAAACAAAATAGAATTATCATCAACTATCAACATTATTACATATTATTATTTCCTACATTTTTTTATTATTTTTGTGCCAGTAAATTACATAGCAACAACATAGCACACACAACAACGTGTGGCGTGGCATGGCGGTGCGATGTTTGTTGTGAATTGAATATATATGTGATCGCATCGCAGTCAAGAAATACGAAATTTTTTAATACAACTTGTCATTGCGTACATCCTGGCTACCTGTGTGATCATCCAAAAAAGAATCTAAAAACTCGCATTCTTGAACTTGTAAACTAGACAGGTAGGTATGATTCGTAGAATTTAATGAGACGATCAGAAATCCTTTTGAATTTTCCACTGCCACCGATTCTATTCAGTGCGGCTATGAAGAAGGAGGAAAAAAATCGGCTTGTGTATCGTCCTAAAGAATTTTTATGATGATCAGTAGCTCACGAGGTAAGACATAATGTAATAGTAATAATAGCAGTCATAAAGTAAGCTACATAAAACGGCACAGTAAAGCCATCATTATAATAGGTGTCATGTAAGGTATCATCTAAAAATGATTGATATTTCTCCGGCCATGCCTACACACCACACATTAGCATGGAAAATACAATGGACTATTGGACCTTCTTATACAAATAAATAGAATGAAGATAAAAAATTTGTTTAGTATCACACATGAACACGGACACAGATAATAAAAATGATTACGAGATGAAGATGCCTTGAATGAAAGTACACACACACACACATCATCTTCGTCGTATTCATAATTTTTTGTAAGGATTTCATCCGCTCATCTTCAATTTGTAATTTAAAAATCTCTTTAGAAAATTTCCATGCTACTGCCACCTGACAATAATCCATCACAGGATAATTCATACATGCAACGCATTTAAAAAAATGTCCACTCTGTCCACGGTGACCAATCCGCTTTTAATCCCAGCGCTTTTTAATAAGGCACACATGTACGGTCACGGTCATGCAAATAAATATTAACTTTGCCAAAAAGTAATTCTCCGTTCCAGTCAGAGAAAAAATGGAAAGAATTTAATGGAGACTGCTGTCCACACTTTACTTAACACTTGCACTCTTCATGTGTGGAATGTACCTACCCTACCTATTTTATTTGACGAGAGAAGATCACTATCGGACTTTTGGATTGAATTTTATGAAGAAGATGAGTATGTAACAAGAAGAAGGAAAAAAAGAGTGACTTCTTTTGTTCATCAACCATGTCCATTTTTATTTCGTGGTCATCATCGTCGTTGCGGATGAAAAAAAAAGATTTTCAAATGAGATTAAATTAATGGATAAATGACTTTCAAACATTAAAGAAATACACTTCTCTGTATGATGATTGTAGACGAAAATGTTGAATGTTTTAAAGTGAATGCCTTGAGGCGTGGCAAAAAAAATTGTTGTGTTGTGAAGGAATTTGTTATAGAAAATTATATCATTAGAGCAGTAGAAGCATTTTAAACCTATTTTTTTATATGAAGGCAAGTAAGTAGCAAAACTCTTGTCATTTTAATGCGTGATGGTGATGTGTGCTTGCTGTGAGTTTGTATCAAAAAATACTGACCACCATCATGTTTGGATGTTAAAATTGAGTGACATATTCTTGGCTTCTTCCTCTGAAATAGGAATATGGAATGAGAAGATGAAACGGGCCATTAGCATCAGTAGTCAGGAGTACAAAAGAAGTACATAATTTTTGCTTTGCTACTTGTCATGTCGCATCTTTTTTTTACAGGCTTCTCGCGTATCACTTTTGCTTCTAGCTTCTAGAAGATGTCGAATGGGAATGATGATGATGATAATCTGAGATTGTAGAGAGAAAAAAATCTGATCTTTCTTTTTTGAAGGAGCGATAGCGACAGAGATGAAAGTGAGAGAGAGAAACCATTACATAATAATTTAACACGTATGATTTGCTGATAATCTGATTTAGGATTTTGTCGCATCTTTTTTTACAGGCTTCTCGCGTATCACTTTTGCTTCTAGAAGATGTCGAATGGGATGATGATGATGATAATCTGAGATTGTAGAGAAAAAAAATCTGATCTTTCTTTTTTGAAGGAGCGATAGCGACAGAGATGAAAGTGAGAGAGAGAAACCATTACATAATAATTTAACACGTATGATTTGCTGATAATCTGATTTAGGATTTTTCTTGGAATTTATAAATATATAGTGAAAAACCACGTTGCATAATAAATTTTTGACACAATTAAGTCGTAAAATTTTTGATGGGTACACTGGTGTTTTGTTACGGCTGCTCTGTTTCCATTATGTAAATTTTTTGGAATGCTAGTGGCAATATGCAAAAAAAAGAGTAATGTGCTGTGACATTGATACCTTGTGACAGATATATTTTTTGCAAGATTTAAATAGACGCCATATTTTGTAATGGATGTCGCTTTAAGCTTTCCTGCATAATGAATTAATAGATGTATTATAAATTACCTATTGTGCCAGATAATGTAAGCTCTTAATAATAATATCGACTACCTGATCTGAATAAAAATCAGATCTCTCCGATCACAAATAATATAAAAAATCTAGAATTATGAATAAGTTGAACCCAATTTTAGACAAATTATTAAATGTGTTAAATAGACCAATTTATTCAATTTTGTAAGCTTGTCATAATGAAACATGTATCGCATTGCCCCATGTCTGACATTACATTAACCATATAACCAAGCGTCCTTCCAAAAAGTACCTAACCAAAAAATTGCTAAGTGACGCACTCGACTTTTACGAAACATGTCATGCATTAAAATAATTTTATTAAACCTTGAAACTCAAAGGACACTACATTAACTGTTTAGTCGAATCATCAAAATGAAAATAAGATCCAGACTTTCGTCTGGAATTCCTTTTTAAAAACATCAAGGTAGAATATTATGTGTCACCTAATTTTCCAAATTCTCACAAAAATTCCCCTCTAATGTGCAGAAACGCAACATATTATTTTCCCCGAAACAATACAAAACAGACATAATAACAATAATATTTACAATTCAATTCCACACTCAACTTACTTGTCATTTCCAGGAACACATTCCACACGACCCCCTTGAGTGGCTGCGTCAGTGACCATTTGCTGACATATAGCAAACAGCACATCAGGCACACAGAGACGATCTGTAAAATAAATAGGAAGAGAAACACAGTTTAATTTTCAAATTAGTCCGTTTTAGCTTACATTACATGACAAATATACTAAACGTACATACATAAATAACATATATTTTACGCGCATTATTTTCCCATTATCACCGCATGTTTTGAGACGAAGAAACCGTTAAAAAGTTAAAAAGTCTCATTTTATTGCTACTCTACTTCTCTTGTTATAGTTTCCTAGAGACTCTTTCTTAAGAAAGGAGGAAAATGTGTAAATCATGTTTATTTATAGGATTTGAATAGCC